>JAJONR010002710.1:0-83905 GCA_029582245.1 Solanum etuberosum
GGGGGGGGGGGGGGGGGGGGGGGGGGGGGCTACAGCCTAGAGGGAAAGGACAAAGCCACATGAACAAACAACGTCAAATACAATGATTCCTAAGCAGTGGCGAAGCTATCACGAAGGGTGTCCAAGCATTACATAAGCAAAAAAAAGTTGATGAATTGATGCACTGAAAAATTTAAATCGAACTACATAATATTAATATTTTTTTTTATGAATAAGTGTTCCAAAATTTTAAAAATCAAATCGCATGATGTGTAGCTTTAATACTTGTGTTTATTACGCTAATCTCTGGTGACGACGACAATATTGAGACATGAAAATGGAAGCAAAATCAAACGAGGTTTTCTTTTGTTCGCTTTTAACAACGTTGTACAAATATTATAATTTGTTTATTAACTTTAAATTAAATATATAAAAAATCAAATTCATTGAATATTCAATTAGCTTTATTAGATTTTTAAGTTATAGATTTCTAACAAATTTACTAATTATTATTTAGAAAGTCATTTAATTACCTTAGAACCTTAGACAATTAAAGAAATAATAGAACAGGATTTAACTCTTTCAAAAATGATTATAAAGCTGAGGGGCTGCAGGGATTCGAACCTGCGAGTGTGGGCTTCACAAGAGAGCCTCTAGCCGTTGGGCCGCATTGGCTTATTGTGTCAAGGGTGTCCACAGTATTAAATTTAATCATTTTGAACAGCATTTTTCTTAGGTGTGCGGTATAATTTTCTGGCGAAGGGTGTCCAATTGGACACCCTCAAGACACGGTAGCTCCGCCCCTGTTCCTAAGTGAAGTTGAATAAAAAAGTCGAGTGCAATTGCTCACGGAGAGAGTTACTTTCAGTCCAGAGATTCGCGACAGGATCCTCAATAAAGAGAAGGACGAGGCGCCAGTTCTACAATTAACATTTTGAACCAACTAGTCACCATAAGAGATTCTTGAAAAACACATCAAAATAGCTTATAAGATTAATACAAGAAGAATCAATGGTGCCAACAAAGGGACTTAAATGCTGCACTCATTTCTGGCAATTTGATTGCACATCTAACATGGAACAAAAATGAACAAGTGACATGTACCAATAGACAAACAAGAACCACACACACACACCTCTTTTTATTTTCCTTTTTTGAGTTAATAATTCAAACCACCCCTCTTAACCTGCATATGGTACACAAAGTAGAAATTCTGAGCTGGTGATGACCAGCATTTCTAACAAATAAATAACATGGCATTGAAGTCAGTAGCTTCCTAATCCAGTTCATAGCAAAATGTCTACATTATCAGACAAAGTAATCAGTGAAACAAAATCCAGTAATCCTAAAAAGTGCAACAGCTCTCAAGTTTGATCTAGTCCATGGTCTGCAGTCGAAAACTAAGAAGAACTAAACGCAGTCTTCTGTTTACATGTGCTCCCCCACTTCCTCCACTCGTCAAAGAAAAATATGAAAATTGTCACTTCCTCAGAGCCTATTCTCACTTTTCCTTAATCCTCTCATTCTAATTAATAATTTCTTGTATTTATTAAAACTGTTAGAACGTTAAAGTAGCTTTAAAGTGTTCAAATGAAGCAAGTTCCTTTAAGATCCATGTCATTAATATATTTCTCTCTTTTATTACTTCAAAGAAGAGAAAAGATACTAACTCAGTAACTCTAAACTGAAGGAGGTAAGTTGATACCTTTTGAAACATAGGATACATAAAAAAGTATCCTCGAAAGCTCTTGAGTCTCTAGAATAATGCCAAACATCAACAGTTTTAGCATATTTAATAGGTCAAAGCTGTGTTTCCAATCTCAACAGCTGAAGAGTGAAGATCAACCCAAAGTTTTTGGTAGGGCTCATTTCTGAATACAAAAAAATTTCTGGTGAATTGGATGGCCCAGATTGACATACAAGTTTGAAACTCCTCAGAATATGAGTTGGATGTCACCATCTCCAAAAGATAGCAAACCTCCTAGAAGATTGATGTAGCAAATATCTAATTTATGAAAATTGATGCAAATTTGGACGAACGAATGAAGCAAATAGCATCTAAACTTCAAACTTCCAAAAACTCTTGAATTTAAACAAAACAGACATATATATCAACTTTCAACATCATCAAAAATCACCTTGTTCGGCCATATTATCTTTATACATTCATTTTTGCAAAGATTACTTCAATTTGAACAAATGAAGCTTTCTTTTTGGTCACAATTGTAGGAACTTCCTAGTACGTTATAAGAATTAGAAAATAGAAAAGTAATGTAAACCAATCACCTTTTCGGATTTAGCAAAACATAAAGCACCCTATAGATCACTCTTCTTTTCTTCAGTAATATCACAAAATTGAAATACAAGAGAGTAAGATCAGGAACAAATGGCAGGAATGATTTACCTTCTTTTGACTCCCCATTGCGTGTACTTGTGCACTCTCCTTGAGCTTGTAATTTGCTATTTCAGATGTTGACAAGTTCCATTTTCACACTTGGTCTGAAGGGAGAAACATCAGGTAGTGTAAGTAATATATTTGATTGAGATAATATAACCCTCCTAAGAAATTTGATAACATTACCTTCCATCAGAAAATACACCGTCACCACAACTTGGGGTGGAAGATTGATCACATTGATGGGATGACTGCCGTGGAAGCTCCGGCCAGATAGCTTCGGCAGAATGATGCAGTCTCCTTACAGCTCTAGTTTCTGCACGATGGAAAAGAACATTAATTAGTTGCACATACTTCCTGTCATCATTGATTATTAACACAAACAAGCACAAAGAGACAAATTACCTGGCATGAGTAGCACATCACGAACTGTCTTAATATTATTATTTCCTGCTGCCTTTCTTGAAGACTCGCTCGTGGCAAAGAACTTCTTGCCATGGTAAAATGGAAGAGTTGTATGACTCCTTCTACTCTTCTTCTTCCTTATAAGACTCATCTGTTTTACCTCGATTTCAAGCATCAATCCATTTATGCGAGTCCCCATCCACCCTAGAGGAGAGCATAGCTCGTGGTATCAAATAATTCTTAAGGTCGAGAAGAGCTCAGACCCTCTCATTTAAAGACAAAGCTTCCAGGGAAAACATGCATAACATCTGAATAGCAGTATTTTGATGTCGCTGGTGTAAAGGAAGCATACGTAACGATAGTTAATTAAATGGCCAGACAATAAGGAAGCATAATAAAAGATGAAAGAAACAGACACAAAGGCTGTCTCCACAAGCTGGGCTAAAAGCACCTAAGCATGAATATGTATGTTCCAGCTCAACTTCATCTAGAATAAACAATCAAAACATCTCTACATACAGAAGTGATCAACAAAAATTATATTTCACCCCCCCCCCCTCCCCCCTTTTTCTTTTTGGGAGGCGGTACAGGTACAGAGAGTATTTTATTGCAAAAAGAACCAGGAAAGATATGTACATGAACATCTTACAAAAAAAGCAAAACCAAAGTGTAAGCATCAATATTTTGTGGTGTACAACCATACAAGTTTGCCCAATTACAAATAAAACAACAAAACAATAAATAAAACATCTGTGAAAAGATACTAATGAACACAAACGGTCAAACAGATTGTCAGTTGAGTAATGTATGCAATCCTATAGACAACAACAATCATTCAAAGTTACAAACATCATAGTCAGGCAAGAGAAATTATGTACAGCAGTATCAATACAATAGAAAAGATGATGTCAGTTCAACATTTTGCAAAAAGATCACCATATCTTTATCCCATCAGCATCAGTCCATCTCGTGAAACACCAGATCCTTCAAAACAAAATACAACTTCAGATGATGAAGTAATATAATCAATTGAGCAGAACTTTCTGCACGTCACATACATTAAATCAATGTCAAAGAAACTAATACCTATCATTGTCATCCACCTTAACATAGCAGGTCCCAATGCCTATAGCAACACATACCTGGTGGAAACTGGGTTAAGTTCAAACAAGGAGTACACTACTTATAAGAATAACAGACATAAAAAGAGAAGTCCAACAAGGAAGTAAATCTCATGGAACAATGAAATAATGTTGTGATATAAGAATATTCATTTGGAAAAACGTTCGCATCTTGCAAATAACAACACTACGAATATCTATCATGACTTCATAATTCAATTATATAAAAGGTTCACCTCCATGCAGCGACCACTTTCATCTTTGCCAGTGAAAGAAAGACCAGCATCTTCAAATTGCTGCACCATATCAAGATTCACCTACATAGCACAGGATAGGTTTTTAGCATGCATCCATTACTAAAGATATCACATCTTATGGTCCACATATAATTATTAAACCAGTCCACCTAGATGTGCAATAGTTACACCACAGTTCCAAATTTAAAGAAAAAAAAGTGTTGAACCTCATATCTATGACGGTGCCTCTCATCTACAAAGCTCCGGTTGCCACATCTGAGAAACGATATAGTTTAGCCACTTGGTAATATCAATAGGAGAATCCCTCCAGAATGGCTTCAGATCAAGATACAGCCAATGCAGTGAGGTTGGAGGAAAGGAAGTACTTATAGTTTTGCAGATTTAGAATCTGACTTGAAAATACGTTCTTGATCCAAGACGCATGGTACACCCATATGCGCTTTTGAACCCTGTGAACTTGGTCAATAGATTAATATAGCTGCTACAAAAATGAGACCTCAAACACATGAAGATCATGAGGGAAATTCATGATGAAGGGGAGGTATCAGAACTTAACTCCCGGCATAAAAATTACCCAAAGATTGTGAGTGTTGGGATCAAACTCTGTACTGTTCGCATCTTGCAACCCAAGAATGGATCTAGCATACACGATAACAGCGATTTGCCTGCCTCGACGTATGCCCAGGTAAGGAATCCTGTTTTCACAGGCATATTTGGCAGCAAGAATTTTATCCTCCACACCTCTATCACCAAATCCTCCACGAACTAATACAGTATCCACCCCTATTAACAGATGACTACGTCAGACGTCACAAGAGTACATAAGATTAAGTAGGGGTACTAAGTGTAGAAAAGATGACTTATCACATCTCTTTATCCATCAATTTGGGATTGTATACCTTCACTGTGTAAACATCAGGACCTGAGATCTATCCTTAGAGCTTGAATGAACCATCGCTTGCATTCAATTTGTTAAGGGAACTCAGAAGAACGCCAAACCCACTGGACAATAGCAGCAACAGAGAAGGAGAAGCACGTGTGCAAAGTAGGTCATCCTCACTGCACACAAACTTATAAAATCTAAGAAACAAGACAGGAAATACCCTTAAGTTAGCTGGTATAACAAAGATAGAACTTCAATATCAACAATTTTGAAGGAGACACTGGGATGCACAAGGGCGGTTCTTAGGCAAGACTCTTGCAGCGAATAAAAGATCCTCTTTAGACTTCCAAGACTATATATGCAAACCAAAAGATCAGTTAGGACAGAGTACAACTTTAAAAGTATAAACTATATAAATCAATATATTTTATTTGTTTCAATTGTGAGAAACTGGAAGTACTTGGAGTGCATTTGCTTCCTTCGAACCGGTTGGTTGTAAAATACATCACGAACAATGACTGAAAAGAGAAAAATCCCAAAGAAAATCTCCTTATTAGCAAACAGTTGTAGACTCTTGTATCAGGTAGGCTGCTTATACAGAATTACCTGTTGCACCAACATTTTATCTACAATCATCAATTTCATGGTACAAACACTTTCCATCCTGTAAACAATGGCAAGAAGAAAGACCAAGTTAGTAGTTTTACACCTATCCTAATGGATGCAATGAACTAAAACTCTAAAGAACTTTACCTGAAAAACTTACGATATCCATTTGGCTTCCCGCGAGTATAGTAACTATTTCCATTAAAGAAACGTCAGAAATGGATCCGAGAGCCTCTCCTTCAAAGCCAAAACTTGCTGGGAAAGTATGCAATTCATCTTAATGGCTGTATTTTGATGTAGCTGGTGTAAAGCAAGCATACGAAACCATAGTTAAAATGGCCAGACAAAAAGGAAGCATAAACAGAAGATGAAAGAACCAGGCACATAGCAGGTCCCAATGCCAATAGCAACAGACATCTGGTGAAAGTGGTTCTAAGTTCAAAGTACGAGTACACAGCTTATAGAAAAACAAACATAAGAAGAACAGTCAAGTAAATCTCATGGAAAAAAGGAATAAGAGTTGTGATATAAGGATATTCTTTGGGAAAAAAATTATGATACTAGAATGGAGCATCATCCTAAAGAAGAGAAACAATAGTATCAATTTTCATATAAAGCATATGCCCTCGTCATCAAAAGAAGTTAACAAAGGAACATAAAGAATTCATTAAAGTGCTCACCGGTCACTGCCTTTTATGCAAGCAACACACAATTTCGCAAGTGCAATTAGTCTTAACAGTTAACACTGCATGAAAGCATGATTTGCCATCGTGAGTCACTTAACTATGATGTTCTCAGCAGCCCACAAAACATTAACAAAATCAGAAAAGATGAACCATATAATTCCCTCTTCTCTTACATGACACAATTTTGCATTTTTAAGAAACAATCAAAGTCAAAAAGTCTAGATCATGCAAATGGAAGTGGCCAGTATGGACCTTTATGAAAGTCTGTCCAATCGAGTGTCTTCATTCAAATTACTACAAATCAATTACAAACATTAAAAGCAGTCCTATTAGGAAGTAAATCTCATGGAAAAAAGAAATCAGAGTTGTGTGTAAGAATATTCATTTGGAAAGAAAATTATGATACTAGAATGGAGCATCATACTAAAGAGGAGAAAAAATAGTAACAATTTTCATATTAAGCATAGGCTCTCACCATCAGAAGCAGCAAAGAAAGTAACATAAGAGTTCAATGAAAAGCCAACACACAAATTTGCAGGTGCAACTAGTGTAAAAGATGAAAACTGCATGAAAGCACGACTTTCCATCGTTACTCACTTAACTATGATGTTCCCAGCAGCCCACCTCTGCTACCTCTGCTGATCCTCGAAACATTAACAAAATCATAAAAGACGGACCATATAATTCCCCATTCTCTTACCTGGCACAGTTTTCCATTTTTTAAGAAACAATCAAAGTCAAAATGTCTAGACCAAAGTAGAGGAAAATGGCCACTGAGGGCATTTACAGAAGTTTGTCCAATTGAGTGTCTTTATTCAAAATACTACGAATCAAAACTTCTTATAATTAAACTACTTGATCTTTTTAGAGTTGTGCAGTGGGGACTTCAAGAACAATTCCACAACTTCACCTTCAATACTACACCTTGGTGGCACCAGCATCGAGTCTGTTTTAAAACAAATCTTGTGAAATCATTCAAGAAAACCCCGACAGAAATAGCCTGGGCATTCGTCCCCACCCCCTAAAGAAAAGTAAAAAACAAATTCTTGAATTTTTTAAGAAAGAAAAAAGATTTCTTGAATTTCCTTTGATATTTGCAACACATATATTCTTGAAAACTACAATATCTTTGATTTCCTTAAATATGCATCTAATAATACCAAAGTAACTTCAAAAATCCAAGAATGCATGCAAGAAAATCTTACAATGCCATCGAGTTCTCAGATTTTCCAAGAAAATCTTACAATACCATCGATTTCGGCATAGCAGTAATATTACTCGACGGCGGGAAATTGATTCGGGTTCAGGGGTTTTCATTCGGTTGCTTACTCCGGTAGCGGTGACGGTGGTGAGTTCGTACAGTGGGGTCTATTTTATAGCATTTGAGCAGAAAAAAAAAAGCCGTTAATGCAAAGTATATTACTTTTTATAATTTCTATTCTAGCACTTATTTATTTTTATTTTTTACTAAAAAATCTATTCCATTGAGTATAAAAATAACAATAAAAAAAAACTATTCATAATATACAATTTGTTATCATCATATATAACTTAAATTATTTAATTTAGTGCAATTTTCACAGATCAATTAGATTATGAAATTTATAATTCAAAATTATCTCTAATGACCATAATCTCATTTTAAACTTTTAACAAAAAAATAACTTGTACTTCTCATAGCAACAAGTTAGATATTGTTTTTGTATACCTGAGTATTACAATCATTTTAAATGTTAATATATATTTTTTAATCAATCCCAAATACACCACCAAGTAGATACATAAAACCAGATCTAAAATAAATTATAACGGACATGATTACAAAATGCTCAAAGAGATGTCTTGATACATAAAATAAACAAATATAACTCACAATTTAGGTTTGAAGTTCTAAAAATCATTAGAGATTTGAATAGTAACATTGAAGGAGGATGAGAAAAAGCATAAAATGAAAAGATTAGCCTTCAAATAAATGAGAGACTAAAACCTCCATAACTTTAATTGCTTCATACAATTACTAATCTTAAATTAACAGCTCAATTAATTATCATTGAGATCGGATAAAAGAAAATGACCAAGTCTCAAGAATTAACCCATGTGTAGAGTTTATATGATGACCACCATACTCAACTTAATTATCTGACCACCCAAGAATATCTCTGCATTTAAGATCCTGCACAGTAAAATCAAATTAACACCAAACACTATAGCATCCATGAGCATTAGAAAGTAAAAAATAAATAATAGAAATTCAGGGGTGGTATAACTCGAACATGCATAAATAATTCTTAAGAGAAATCACTTAAATATATAAATTCAACAAATTGTTGGATAAGAGCTCAGGCTTGAATGATGAAAACGGTCCCTCCATGCTACTTAAGAAGGAATCAACTTGATCAACTACAGAAGAAACCTGCGATAGATCATCAAATAGACTTAAAAATCAGAAATTATGTCTAAGCAAATTAAGAAAATTACAAAACAAGGACAACTACATACTAAGCAAAGGGGCTTTTGAGTCCCAAAACACCTGCCCATTTTTCTGGTCTTATTTTACCCGATGTGCCATTCCATGGAATGGCAAAAAACGTGGGAAGAAGGGAATTCATAGAATCGCTTGGTTCTATCCATTCATGTCGCCAATATGTCGTTCCAGGACCACATTCAAGTTCCCTGTTGACAACTTATGAGAGGCCTCAGCTCCCTTTGTCACTTCAATTAGTGATCCATCAGGTGGCAGCGTAGCCAAGGGAGCAACGGTCTGCAAACTTCTCTCCTTTAGAGCTGTCATATGAGCAGCTTGGGATGAATCTGGAGGAGCTTGCGTAATCAGAAGCACTTCCCCACAGAATATTCTGTGAAGATCGAATCTCTCTCCAGACAGTGCACTTTCCAGTCAGTTTCTTTGGCTGCCGGGAAGGAAGTTCAAGTGTCGCTTTGCATCTCTGGGGCTGCACCTCTTTTTCCTGATCTCATAATTCACAGGTATAATCTGAAAAGAGGAGCAGGGAATGGGATAGCAATAGATGAGGAGGATACTTCACAACTAAATTCTTATTTAGGTTTTCCAAAAGTAACTAATGAGAAAAGAAAGTGATAAAACTACACGATGGCATAACATTGAAATGCATTGTACCATCTGATGCATAAGTAACTCTATCTTTCACTAACTAACCAACCTTCCACAATTTGTTTTCCTCCCCCTCTCCTCTTTTAGGGAGGCAGGTGGGGGGCTACAGCATACAGGGATGGGAATGTGGAGTGAACAAAGCCACAAGTACAAATAACAAACAATGAATCCTAAGTGATGATGCATAAGAATGTCGGGTACAATTGCTCTCACCGAGAGCTACTTCCAGTCCACAGATTCGCAACAGTATCCTCAATAAAGAGAAGGATGGCCCCAATCCTACAAGTAACATTAAGAATCAACTAGTCGCCATAAGCTTCTCTTCAACATTCATATTACTTATGGAAGGATTGGGGGGGTCATCCTTCTCTAATACTTGTCTCTGTCATATTAGAGCTCAACTTTTTTTTTTCCTGAATAACAGAATTCTCTCGTTAAATAGATGGCTCAGATTGACCTACAAATTTGAAACTGCTGAGATCATAAGCAACCTCTCTGCCCTGATCCCACTTAAATATCAGGCTCATTGTCAATGATAGGGTTCAAACTTGGGACATGTTCCCTTTACAATTCCATTTTGAGTCCTCATCACTGACCAAAGCCTTGGGGCTAGTACAACCCAAAATTGATACTTACAGGATAAATATACATCCCACGACAAATATTCTTCTCGTGGTGCAGTGACAAAAATAACACAAACTTATTAACAAGAATTACCGATGTATGCAATAAATTTCTATTAGGAGTTTCAAGAAATCAGAGAGAAGCAACAAACAACCATATAATTTTAAAAAAATACTTGGTAAGAAATCAAAAACTCAATATGAAGCTGGATGTCACCATCTACTAAAGATAAGCAAGGCTCCAAAAAGTTTGATGTAACAAATATCTAGATATATGAAAAATTGACGAAAATTTTGAAAAGAATTGCAAAATCCATTTAAAGGGAAATAGAAATGATTGGGTAAGCAAAAACCAGGAGACTAAGTTCAAACCGGACAAAACGTCAGTCTTAGAAACCGCAAACACATTATAATAAGAAATACACACTCAAATCGAGAAACAAATATGTATGACATGTCCCTGTTAACATTAGCCTGTTTGGTTAAGCAACCAAAAGAAGCTAGAAACATGGTTTGGCAATGTTCTCCCATAACAAATGGGAGATTATTTTGTTCTTCAGGAACAGCTGTGATGCAAGGGCCTTGCTTGTAAGGGGGTCCTTTTTAATACTTTGAAATTCTATACGATTAGTAATAAATAATGATGTTTAGCCAGTTTTAACCTATTTATTTAACCCACATTAAAGTTTCAAAAAATGAATAGGTGTTTTCAAATTATTTTTTTACAGCAAACAATCCAAACCAATTCTCAAAAACCCACTCGTTTCCCAACCCCCAAAACAACTAAATAATAAATGCCAACAAAAAATCTCACCTTAAATTCCACAGAGGTCGTTGAAGGCTCCAAAGTCAAATCATATAAAGATATTTGACGGTTTAGGTTTAACAAAAACAGTGGATATATCTGAGATCTACTTCGCTGCACAATGTCAGAAGCACTGTCAAAACTCATCACTATGTTATTAAGTAATACATGTATTGGTCCTTTGGAAACAAATCTGGTATTGACATCTGCATTACAAAGGTCAAGAAACAAAAACATCATAAAAAAAGCATCCGATATAATGTTAACCAAAGATCAGTTTTCCGTTTTCTTTGGTCAGGAAAATAAACTGAAATAAGTGGATACAGAAATATTGAAGGACCTGCAAGTTAAGCAGTGTTTGTTAGGGAAACAAAGTGTAGAAATTTAACTTATCAGTCCAACATTTGGCAAAAAGATAACCATATCTTTCTCCCATCAGCACCAGTACATCTCGTGAGACACCAGATCCTTTAAAAGGAAGTACAACTTTAGGTGATGAAGTAAAATAATGAATTGAGCAGATCTTTCTGCACATCAAAAATGCATTAGATCAATGTCAAAGAAACTAATACTTTTTTTTTTTTTGAGATAAAGGTAACTGAAAGTGAAAATAAAAGAAACTAATATACTTACCATTGTCATCCATCTTAACATAGCAGGTCCTAATGCCTATAGCAACAGATACCTGGTGCAAACTGGGCTAAAGTTCAAACTAGGAATACACAACTTAGAAGAATAACAAACATAAAAGAACAGTCCTTTAAGGAAGTAAATCTCATGGAAAATAAATAAATAAGAACTGTGATATAAGATTATTCATTTAGAAAAAATATTATGATACTATAATGGAGCATCATACTAACAAGAACAACAACATACCCAGTGAAATCCCACAAGTGGGGTTTGAGGAGGGGAGAATGTACGCAAACATTACCACTATTCATGTAGGAAGAGAGGTTGTTTTCGAAAGACTCTCGGCTCAAGTTCAGCGAATCTAGGTACAAAGAAGGAGACCACGAAAAAAAAAATAGCAGATTAAAGGACACAGTGCAAAGTTAGAAGAAACACCATGAAATGGAAAATTAATTCCAAAATTTCATAGACCCGCCTGAGGTGCCATGCCAAGCAACAATTTTTCAGCTCGAGAGAATACGAGTTTCATTTAACTTCCACAGAAGACAAAACCTCAACATCTTCATGGTTTATAAAACAGGCAGAGAGAGTAATAAGAATAAGAAAAGAGCAAGTTCATGTGAAATTTCATGAAAAGGGTGGTTTGGTGAGGGGGGGAAGGAAACTAAACTTTGCGAAGCCAAAACACGAATCAACTTAAAAGCTTTGAAATTTGTCATGGCTGCAAGTGTCAGTTAGCCTTATGAGACATAGAAGATGCCCATGAAATGAAACTCTCGTAAATTTCATATACTCACCCAAGGTGCCATGCCAAGCAACAGTTTATGAGCTCGAGAAGGAACATATTCAATTGTTTTTTTGAGTTATACTAGACAGACTAATAATAAGAAGAAAAGTATCGTGTAGTTTCACCAAAATGGTGATTTAGTGACAAAAAAGTTGCATTTTGCGATGCCAAAACACAATTAACTCAAAAGCTTTGAAACCCAGCATGGCTGCAAGCATTAGTTTTCTTACGAGATAGAGAAGAAAGACAAAAAATGGAACTTTTCTCAAAATCTCATAGACCCACCTGAAGTGTCGTGCCAACTAACGGATGAAAAGCTCCAAATCTTCATTGTGTATGAAACGGAGCAGAGTGAGTACTAAGAATAACAAAAGAGGGAGTGCATGTATAATATCCCGAAAATGGTGGTTCGGTGAGGGGTGGGAAAGAAACTAAACTTTGCAAAGTCAAAACACGAATTAGCTCAATAGCTTAGAAACCTGTCATGGCTGCAAGCATTAGTTAGTCTTGTCTGATAGAGAAAAAAACACCATCAAATGGAACTTTCTCCAAATTCTCACAGACGCACATGAGATGTCATGTCAAGCAACAGTTTTCCAGATCAAGAGAGAGCATGTTTGACTGCCATTTTGAGTTATACCGGAGAGAGTACTAAGAATAAGAAAAATGGAAGGTCATGTATAATTTCACCAAAAGGGTGGTTTGGTGTGTAAAAAAAATTGAACTTTGTGAAGCCAAAACACGATTAGCTCAAAAGCATTGAAATCTAACGTGCCTGCAAGCATCGGTTAGCCATATGAGATGGAGAAGAAACACTATGAAATTAAATTAAATTTCAGAATCTCATAGACCCACCTGAGGTGCCGGGCCAAGCAATAGTTTAATCAGGCTCGAGAGAAAACAAGTTCTGTTTTGAATTTCCACGGAAGACAAAACCTCCACATCCTAATGGTTTATAAACGGAGATGAAATAGTAATAGACTAAGAAAAGAGGAAGGTCATGAGTATTTCCTCCAAGAGGGTGGTTTGGGGCGGGGAAGGAAACTGAACTTTGCCAAGACAAAACACAAATCAACTGAAAAGCTTTGAAATATTTCATGGCTGCAAGCATCAGTTAGGCTCATAAGACAGAGAAGATGCACCATGAAATGGAACTTTCTCCTAAATCTCATATACCCACTTGAGGTGCCATGCCAAGCAACAGTTTTCAGCTCAAGAGAGAACATGTTTGATTGCTATTTTGAGTTATACTGGAGAGAGTACTAAAAAAAAATAAAAAAATAGAAGTTCATATGTAATTTCACAAAAAGGGTTATTTGGTGAGAAAAAGAACCTGAACTTTGCACAGCCAAAACACAATTAGCTCAAAAGCATCGAAATCCGTTGTGGATACAAGCATCAGTCAGCTGTATGAGATGGAGAAGAAACACCATGAAATGAAAATTTAATTCCAAAATCTCATAGACCAACCTGAGGTGCCTTGCCACAAGCAACAATTTATTCAGCTCGAGAGAAAAGAAGTTTTATTGAACTTCCACAGAAGACAAGACCTCCACATCCTCATGGTTTATAAACGGAGCAGAAAGAGTAATAAGAATAAGAAAAGAGGAAAGTCATGTGTAATTTCACGAAAAGGGTGGTTTGAGGAGGGGCGGAAAGGAAACTGAACTTTGCCAAGCCAAAACACGAATCAACTCAGAATCTTTGAAATTTGTCATGGCTGCGAGCATCAGTTAGCCTTATAAGACAGAGAAAATGTTCCATGAAATGGAACTTTCTCCTAAATCTCATATACCCACCTGAGGTGCCATGCCAAGCAACAATTTTTCAGCTCGAGGGAGAACATGCTAAATTGTGTTTTTTGAGTTATACAAGAGAGAGTAATAAGAACAAGGAAAATAGAAGGTCGTGTAGTTTCAACAAAAAAGTGATTTAATGATAAAAACATTGAACTTTGCGACACCCAAACACAAAGAGCTCAAAAGCTTTGAAACCCAACATGGCTGCAAGAATCAGTTTGCCAATGAAACAGAGAAGAAAGACCCAAAAAGGAACTTTTCCCAAAATCTCATAGACCCACCTGAAGTGTCGTGCCAAGCAATAGTTCTTTAGCTCAACAGGCAATATATTTGATTGAACATCGACAAATGAAAACCTCCAAATTTTCTTTGTGTATAAAATAGAGCAGAGTGAGTACTAAGAATAACAAAAGAGGGAGTATAGGTATAGTATCACAAAAAGGGTGGTTAGGTAAGGGGTGGGAAAGAAACTGAACTTTGCCAAGTCAAAACACAAATCAACTCAAAAGCCTAGAAACCTGTCATGGTTGCAAGCATCAGTTAGCGTTGTGAGACAAAGAAAAAACACAATGAAATGAAACTTTCTCCAAAATCTCACAGACCACATGAGATACCATGCCAAGCAACAGTGTTTCAGGCTTTCAGCTCAAGAGAGAATATGTTTGATTGTCATTTTGAGTTATACCGAAGAGAGTACTAAAAATAAGAAAAATGGATGATCATGTGTAATTTCAACAAAAGAATGGTTTGGTGAGAGAGAAAAAACTGAACTTTACGAAGACAACACAATTAGCTCAAAAGCATTGAAATCTGTCATAGATACAAGCATTAGTTAGTCGTATGAGATGGAGAAGAAACACCACGAAATGGAAATATAATTCTAAAATCTCATCAACCCACCTGAAGTGCCATGCCAACATCAGTTTAAATCAGCTCGAGAGAAAACAAGTTTTATTGAACTTTCACAGAAGACAAAACCTCCACATCCTCATGGTTTATAAACGGAGCAGAGAGTAATAAGAATAAGAAAAAAGGAAGGTCATGTGTAATTTCACGAAAAGGATGGTTTAGGGAGGGGGGAAAGGAAACTGAACTTTGGCAAGCCAAAACACGAATCAAATGAAAATCTTTGAAATTGGGCATGGCTGCATGCATCAGTTAGCCTTATGAGATAGAGAAGATGCACCATGAAATGGAACTTTCTCCTAAATCTCATATACCCACTGGTGTCATGCCAAGCAACAGTTTTTCAGCTCAAGAGAGAACATGTTAAATAGCTTTTTTGTGTTATACAAGAGAGAGTAATAAGAACAAGAAAAGTAGAAGGTCGGGTAGCTTCACCAAAAGGGTGATTTAGTGACAAAATTGAACTTTCCGACGCCAAAACACAATTAGCTCAAAAGCTTTGAAACCCGCATGTCTGCAAGCAACAATTTGCCTATGAGACAGAGAAGAAAGACCAAAAATGGAACTTTTACAAAAATCTCATAGACCTACCTGAATTGTCGTGCGAAGCAACAATCTCTTTAGCTCGACAGGCAACATGTTTGATTGAACATTGACGGATGAAAACATTCAAATCTTCATTGTGTATAAAACGGAGTAGAGTGAGTACTAACTAAGAACAACAAAAGAGGGAGTGCATGTGTAATATCAAAAAAAGGGTGGTTCGGTGAGGGGTGGAAAGAAACTAAACTTTGCCGAGTCAAAACACGAATCAGCTCAAAAGCTTAAAAACCTGTCATGGCTGCAAGCATCAGTTAGCCTTGTGCGACAGAGAAAAACACCATGAAATGAAACTTTCTCCAAAATCTCATACACCCACATGAGATGCCATGCCAAGCAACAGTTTTTCAGCTCAAGAGAGAACACTTTTGATTGCCATTTTGAGTTATACGGGAGAGAGTTCTAGAAATAAGAAAAATGGAAATGGAGCAGAGTGAGTACTAATAATAACAAAAGAGGGAATGCATGTGTAATATCACGAAAACGGTTGTTCGATGAGGGGTGGCAAAGAAACTGATCTTTGCCAAGTCAAAACACGAATCAGCTCAAAAGCTTAGAAACCTGTCATGGCTGCAAGCATTAGTTAGCCTTGTGAGACGGAGAAAAAACACAATGAAATGGAAGTTTCTCTAAAATCTCAAAGACATACTAGAGATGCCATGACAAGCAACAACTTTTCAGCTAAAGAGAGAACATGTTCGATTGCCATTTTGAGTTATACCATAGAGAATACTAAAAAAAAAGAAAAATGGAAGGTCATGTGTAATTTCACCAAAAAGGTGGTTTGGTAAGAAAAATAACCTGAACTTTGCGAAGCCAAAACACGATTAGCTAAAAATCGTTAAAATTTGTCGTGGTTACAAGCATTAGTTAGTTGTATGAGATGGAGAAGAAACGCCATGAAATGAAATTTAATACAAAAGGTCTCCATAAGCATTAGTTAGTTGTATGAAACTACACGTTCAGCCATGTAAGACAGTTTAGTAAATCATAAAAAGGTCTCCATAAGCAAAAAGCAACAAGATGTGCTATATAAATAAGAAGTAGCCTCGGCATTAGCTTAATGCTCACCATCTCCCTAAAAAAGTTGAAACAAATTCTTGAACATCCTTAACATATGCATGCGGCAAGAATGACAACATAATTTTTTAAGAAAAGAAAAAGATTTCTTAAATTTTCTTGATATTTGCAATGTTGGAATATTCTAGAAAACTACAAATTCTTTGATTTCCTTAAATATGCATCTAACAATACCGATGTAACTTCAAAAACCCATCAAGTTCTTGGTTTTTTCTTAAATAGAATGCATGCTATTTTTCTAGAATAGAATTCCAAGAAATCTGACAATACCGAGTTGTTGAATTTTCCTTCTTTCTTTTGTAATGGATGGAAGAATCTAATATCAAGATAATGGGAATAGCAGATAGACGAAAAATCGATTTAGGGTTTCGAGACTTGATCGGAATTTTGATCGGGTATTGAGCCATCGACAATGTAATCCGGTGGAGTACTCAAAGAGCGACGGTAGCGTTTTTCTGTAATTTGGAAATTTGGAAATACGCGTCATATATAATATTTGGGAAATACGCGTCATATATAATATTTGGAAATACGCGTCATATATTTTATTTGGAAATACGCGTCATATATTTTATTTAGAGTATAATTAATTGAGTAATAAGAAAAATACTCCAAAAAATTGAGGAGCGAAAAAGACACTGTTTAAATTAGAATTTGGAAAGCTATTAGCTTAAACAGTCAGCTACCGGCTCTATATATAAAATAATACCTCCCAGTGCATTCGCTTTCAACTCTAACACCGGCGCCGGCACCGGCACAATAATTGATTCCTGTATAATCAAATTTTAAATTATTACTTGTAATTAATATAGAATCAATCAGAACTAGTACTAATTTATATTTTTTGGGAATTGTTAGGCACTGTGTTTACCAGACTAGTTGAGCCAGCTTACACGGCGGTGAGGAATGAGTTCAGGAGGAGAATGGGGAGGAACACGACGGTGACGTCACTTGGCGGATTCGACACCTGCTACACCGTCCCTATAACAATTCCAACATTAACATTGATGTTCGCCGGAATGAACATGACGCTGCCGCAAGACAACTTCCTGATTAAAAGCAGCACCACTTGCTTAGCAATGGCTGCTTCCCCTGCCGATCCAGTGAACTCTGTACTTAACGTAATCGCCAGCTGGCAGCAACAGAATCATCTGATTCTCTTTGATGTACCAAATTCTAGAGTTGGGGTTGCTCGTGAAACCTGTAGCTAAACAAATGGAGGCTACTTAATTGGGTTTTGGATTTTTCTTAATTAAGTTTAATCATTATTATCATTTGATGGGACCTTATTTTTATTTTTATGTATTTGATGTATTGTGTCCCCTGTTTATGGATTTTCTCCGCTTCTTTATGCTTTTTGATGTAATGGCTCCTTTGTTTATGGATTTTTCTCCACTCTTTATGCCTTCAAGAAAAGAGGCACGAGGTAGTCCTATAAGAAAAGGAAAAATAGATTGAGATGTGGAAGTGATTCTTGATAACTGTTCTCCACTTTCTTGCATATTGTTCAAGAATTCTCCAGTTTCTTGCATATTCTTCAAAACTTAATTTTATTTCTTGCTTGATTTTGGTGCCCTAGAACGCTCTCTAATCTCTGTCCAGATATGCTTTGTAGAAAGACCATGTAGGCTATTGCATGGGAAATTGGGAATGATCTACACACTCTTTGAATATGTTTTTCCCAATGATTTCTCTGCCAAATGAATTAAGTAGAGTTTGTCTTTCTTGCCTGTGGTCCAGGTGTGGATTGGCACATATAGATGCTACTACACTTGATACTGCCAAATTTCATCAAAGGAGAGATATCATATTTACACGGATTGGTGATTCGTTAAAAGACTTTGGACAGTAGAAAGATTATCGTTTGTTATCTATTTAAGCATATCTAAGAATATAAAAGTTGACTTGCTTTTTAATTGCATAATACCCTTTTCTGTTTAAAATGTAGGGATGCAAGACTGAAACAAAGTTAGTGATAAGCCCAAGTTAGAGCCTGAAGAGATGCACTATGATAATTGTGGCGATGATAAGGATGTGGATGGCATAATGCCGAAGCTCCAACATGCTGATTACTACACAGTTACTCCTATGGAGGAATTGACATCAAAGGAGAAGGAAGAAGGTAGTTTTTTTGCCACGTGAAGGACTTTGTGGTAGGAAGACATGGGTATGGAAGCATCAAGTTCTTGGGAGAAAATCTTGATTCTGCTGTCCATTTCAACTGCCATGAGGTGATTATCTCTATGGATGAGAGCAAGAAGCCTCCAGTTGGACAAGGTCTCAAACAAGCCAGCTGAGATAACGCTCCTTAATGTCAGATGCATCAACAAATCGAATGGGAAGGAGTACAGAGATGGACCAATGGTTAACTGGTTGTGGTAAGTTATATCTCCAATTAATCTTTTCTTATTGCACTTGGTTGGTGGGTAATTAGTTATAATGAATCCTCATATTAGTGAATGCATTCAGGTCCCAACTAAATATTCTCATTCAGTTTGTCAGGACTGTTTACTTGCCTTGATGTTGCATAAGTGCATATATAGTTAACCATTTTGTGTCATACATCGATTGTGGAATTATAACTGTGGTCAACCATTTCATTTGTATATGTCCTTACATTGATTTACTTCTTTAGTGCTTATCTTCACTTCACAGGTTTTAGACACTTAGTAAGTCAAACTACAAAAATGCTAAAAGCTCATTTGTGGCAGTTGATTCTGTTACATGTGTAGCATTCTCAGGATTTTCTGTGATGTAGTCTTCCACCTCCTCCTAGTTTCCAATTTGAGCTCCAAATTGCATGATCTAATGCCTTCTTAATGTGTTATCTAGATGGCATGTGCTCAGCACGGGTCCAACATATTTAGTTTTCATGTCATTTCTTTATGTTATTTTGAGAGGTAATATTGATAATAATATCACTAAAACAGTTGACACTTAACCGATTATCTCAACCCGGAATACAAAGCGTGATCACAAACTCAATAACTTCCTTTGCATTAATCAGAAAGGAAGTAGAATAGCATCATATATTACAACTCCAGAGAAAGATATCACAGCACCTGTCGGTGCAAAAGTTCAATCCATTTGTGGAATGCAGACTTACAAAGATAAAAGCCAGGAGGACTTTGTAATGTTTCAAGCACTCCACTTGCTGCCAGATAAAATAATATTTAAGTGTTTCTAAACGTATATGCAATTAGATCTTATTTATACCTCTCTGCCATTTGCTTTCTGTCATAAATAATATAAAAGGCATCTTATGGTCTAAAAAATTGGTGAAGCACTGCTGTTGTGGTGTTGTACATCTAAGCTATTGCTACTCTTGCAGCTTTTGTTCTTTGGTCCTCTGCAGCCAGAAATGACTCCTAAAGTTGGAGCAACACATCCAACAACCGACACTTCTCACCCATCAACAGGTACTTCGTGCAGTTTGCCTTGGTCTTTTGAGGTTGATAGTATGTTGGATTGTAATCCATGTAGTTTATCCTCCCGGCACTTGTTTTTTTAAGAAGGTTCTAGTTGCTCAGAAATTGGACAAAGGGGTTGGTCTGCCAAGTATCAATGACCAACAGTGAGTATCAAAACTTAACCATCTATTGTTTTATTTACTGCGTGTGTTATTAAATGCCTAATTTTGACTTCTAAACTTTCCCGATATTCTTTTTATTTCCGCTGCCTAAATTATTACTCCACAGTCCCGTTTTAACCTGATCGTTTTATTCTTCTTCTGTCTCCTCTTTTTCTTGCCTCTGTGATCCTTTATTTGTACTTTCTCATGCACCAGCTATACCTTAACATATTTACAGGTCTTGCTTTTCCGAGAATCATGGAAGTGAATCCATCACCAATTATGCCTCCTACTGAAACACAAACTTCAGTCCAAATCTCGGTAGAGCACCCGAATTTGGCAACATCCATCCAGTATGGAATGTCTAGTTTACATGTAAGTTCACATTTCTGAACAACTAAGCATAATTAATGTTGCTCCTGGATGTGTTCATTGGTCTCAAACCAAGTATCATACTCACTAGAAGTTACATGATGTTTTGGGATGCCTCATTACTATTGCTATAAATGTTATGCACCTTGAAAGACAGATTTATTTATTACCTTTATTATGTTGTAATTATTGATGTTTTCGTCAAGGTAGTTGTAACTGCGTCTAGTTGCTCCCCTTTGTCTTTATGTTTGTTTGGTTTTACTGCATCAAGTAGGTTTATTCAAATTAATTTCAGTATTTCTTCAATAAGATATAAACATCAATATAGTTGTCCAAGTTCCAAACAAACTCTTCAAAGTATCAGGCATGATTATGTTTTTATAGCTTCATTTTTATTGTAAACTCATACTGTTTATGTTTAACGTGAGAACAAAAGTTGTAGGCTATTATGAAAATTTCTATTGTTGTTGGCTGCAGGTTTCTAACAACCCTGCTACGGTCAGACGAAAATCCTTGTTGATAATTCGACATTCATCACTAAGTCCGCATATGTTGCCACCGAGATACAAACCTACAAGTGATATACCAAAGGTGAGAAGTTGGATTTTATGTGAGACTTGTTTAGTAGTTTGTGGCATGCTTTGGTTGATTGACAAAAAGTTTAAGATAAACACAGATCATATGCAAAGATTGCCAGCACGGGTATCCTTTTGGTGAAATAATACAGGACAAAGTCCATATTTTCCTCTAATCCAAGTAAAACACTGGAAAATTTAACAGGACTATAAAATTTATTTATGTAGTTTCCCTTTTTCATGGATGAAGAACACGCTTCTGGCATACTAAGGACAGAAGTCATCATCATTCCAAGGGACTGGGTTCGTCCTACCGCTAAAGAATTTCACTGGGGGCTGATTCATCTATGGACCGTAAACTTTCTTTTTTATTAGCGTATGTACGCATGCCTTCCTTTCGTTGATTGGTTCAGCTGGATTCTAATAGATGCATAAGTCCATTATCAAAGTTAGGGAATGGGAATGTAATGTTTTAGTGGATTACTTAATATCTTGTACCAATTTATGTCTGCTCGATTAAGATCCCATTTCCTTAAGCTCAAAGCCTGGAATCTCTAATAGTTCAAATTTAAATCGGGTAACTTCACAGATTTATTATCTATTTGAGTGTATCTAAGGATATACAAGTTGACTTGCTATTTTACAAGTTCCAAGAATTAAGAACCAAACTAACCAATTTTGCTATTTAATTGCATAATTCCCTTTTATGTTTAAGATGTAGGGATGCATGACGGAGATGGAGTTGGTGATAAGCCCAAGTTTGAGCCTGAAGAGATGCATTATGATAAGCCCAATCTTGTGCCAGCTATTGATGCTTGTAGTTGTGTTTAATTAGTGATTAGCAAATCAATTCAATCTGCTTTCCTCACTGTAGGAACGTTAGCCTTTAATGCAGCAATGGATGCTACATCTTGTCAAACACTAAACATATCTCCGGGCTCATCCACTTTACAAACATTTGGAATGAAATATGACGTTAATAGCGTGGCCAATGAACCTCTGATGTGGTCCAGGGAAACCAATGTCTCAAACTCCTCCATTTGGATCTCTAAAAGCTCCTTCATTTGGTGTTTCAAGCAACTCACACTTTGGCACCCCAAGATTTGATTCCTACTCTTTTGGCCAACCAGCAGTATCCATGTCAGGGAGCAAAGGTTTACTTTATTGTCCATTTTTATTGGAGCCAGATCAATCAACATTTTGAGGGAGAATTTTGTTCTGTAATCTATATGCTACTAAGTACTGTTTATTCCTACTTCATATTTTTGGATATCTTAAGTGTTCAGTCTTGATCAAATTTGCAAACCAGGAAAAGAAAGTACACCACCTTTTCTCAAGAGCTCTGCTTTTGGAAAGTCCGCATTTGGCATTAATCAGAAAGGAAGTAGAATGGCATCATATATTGCAACTAAAGCAAAAGATATCACAACACCCGGTAGTGCAAGTTCAATCCATTTGTGGAATGCAGACTTACAAAGATAAAATCCAGGAAACATTGAGGTTTGAGGACTACCAGTTAGGTAATAAAGGCATCCTTAACTTGTTCTCATATATTAACAACATACTTTTTGATTTCTCTACTTTTGTGCATTCTTGATAACTGAATTTGGGCATGTAACTCTCCTCTTCTTCTTTTTAAGTTCTGTCTTTAAGCTTCTTTCTGGATCTCATACATTGGTTTTAGTTAGTTGATATATAATTTATGAGGTTTTATTTCTCCTTCTCCGTATCCATGATATATTCTTGAGAACACAAAGATCTATTTCTATAGTATTGACAACACTTTTTACTTTCAGGAATTTCCCATGTTTATTATCGGGAAGTGTTATTGGTATTATATTCTCTCTGTTTCAATTTGTTTGTCAAGTAAGATTTTTGACTCTTGTGGTCTTGAACTAAAGATTAGTAGTATGTACCAAAATGACATTTAATCTCTTGGTCTTATTAATCATGCCATGTGAAAGTTGAAATGAAAGAGTTGCCAAGACAGGAAAGAGACATGAAATGGACTAAAAAGAAAAGTAAGACAAACAAATTGAAACGAAGTATGTACATAGACCACCATCAATGACCATGTGGATAGATTATAGTATGTGCACCCGGCTTACTCTGGAATAGCGCACTATCCTTAGACTGCTAACAGTAAGAGTTTTAAAGCTTGGTGCAATCTTTCGAAGTCCTACTGACTTACTTAAAAATTTGACAACCTGTTGTCACGGTATTTATTCATCTTATGTGGGTTCATATTTTGTCTTTCGAAAACAACCTCTCTACCTCCATGAGGTAATGGTAAGGTCTGCGTACACTCTACCCTCCCCAGAACCCACTTAGTGGGATTTCACCAGTTTTGTTGTTGTTGTTGTTGTATGTGGATTCAGATTCTGCTTCTTTAAATATGAAATAGCAAGCTTTTCTTTGGTCTCTGTCCAAATACACTCAGAAGAAAGAACACTTAAGCTATTGCATGAGAATGACCTACAACACACTTTGTATATGTTTTTCCCATGATTTCTCTGCCAAATGGATTATGTACGGCTTTCTTTCTCGCCTGTGGCCCAGGTGAGGATCAGCATATATAGATGCTACACTCAATACTGCCTATTTCATGAAAGGAGAGAGGTATCATATTTACTTTTCTAGAGCAGCGAGGCGGCTTTGGAATAGGTTGAAAAGCTAAATCTGCTCCTTGTGAATGTAGCTATGCACATTAAGCTGTACTCTTCTCCAAAAATGTTGGTAAGAACTGCAATATCTCAGTCGGATTTCTTATGGTGGGTAATGTTATTTTGTAGTTGTGTTTAATTAGTGTTTAGCAATTTCCGAGAATCATGGAAATGAATCCATCACCAATTATGCCTCCTGCTGTAACACAACCTTCAGTCCAAATCTCGGGAGAGCACCCAAATTTTGCAACAGCCATCCAATATGGAATTTCTAGTTTATCTGTAAGTTTCACCTTTCTGAACAACTTAGTATAATTAATGTTGCTCCTGGATGTGTTCATTGGTCTCAAACCAAGTATCATACTCACTAGAAGTTACATGATGTTCTGGAGTGTCTCGTTAATATTGCTATAAATGTTATGCACCTTGAAAGACATATTTATTTATTACCTAGAAGTGATAAACCAAAGGAGAGAAATAAGTTAAACATAGATCAAATACAAAGGTTCCAAGTATGGGTATCCTTTAGGTGAAAAGATACAGGACAAAGTCCATATTTTTCTCTAATCCAAGTAAACACTGGAAAAATTTAACAGGACTATAAAGTTTGTTTATGTAGGTAACCTTTTCCATGGATAAAGAGGACGCTTCTGGCATGCTAAGAACAGAAGTCATCTTTATTCCAAGGGACTGGGTTCGCCTACCACTAAAGAGTTTCCACTGGGGGCTGATTCATGTACATTGTCTCAGCTGAAGCATATTTCTACAGACAGTAAGCTTTCTTTTTAATGCACTTATGCATGCATGCCTTCCTCTTGTCTTATTGGTTCAGCTGAATTCTAATAGATGCAAAAATCAATTATCATAGTTAGGAAATGGAAACATCACATGCAATGTTAAGTGGATTACTTAATATCTACCATTTTATGGCTGCTGCATTTAAGATCCCATTTACATAAGCTCAAAGCCCGGAATCTCTAATAGTTCAAATTAAAACCAAGTAACTTCACGGATTGGTGATTCGTTAAAAGACTTTGGACACTAGAAAGATTATCGTTTGTTATCTATTTAAGCATATCTAAGAATATAAAAGTTGACTTGCTGTTTAATTGCATAATTCCTTTTCTGTTTAAAATGTGGGGATGCATGACTGAAAAAAAGTTGGTGATAAGCCCAAGTTAGAGCCTGAAGAGATGCACTATGATAATTGTGGAGATGATAAGGATGTGGATTACATAATGCCGAAGCTCCAACGTGCTGATTACTAACAGTTACTCCTATGGAGGAATTGACATCAAAGTAGAAGGAAGAAGCTAGTTTTTTTGCCACGTGAAGGACTTAGTGGTAGGAAGACATGGGTATGGAAGCATCAAGTTCTTGGGAGAAACAGATGTCCGGAAGCTTGATCTTGATTCTGCTGTCCATTTCAACTGCCGTGAGGTGATTATCTGTATGCATGATAGCAAGAAACCTCCAGTTGGACAAGGCCTCAACAAGCCAACTGAGATGCATCAACAAATCGAATGGGAAGGAGTACAGAGATGGACCAATGGTCAACAAGTACAGAGATATGCATATTAAGAGAACAGTAGAGCAAGATGCAGTATTTGTTTCTTATGATCCAGTGTAAGGGCAGCGGAAATTTTTGGTATCACACTTCTAATTGTGAGTTAAAATTTTCTTGGTTGATTGTGGCATAACCAAATGTTTGAATTGTTAAGATGTCCTCCAACTGATATATTTTTACAACTTGGTCACTTCAATTTTGTCCCACTAAAACTCTCACTCTTTTACGCACTTTTGTTCCCGTTGATCCAAGTTGTTAATCTCTGGATTTCTTTCAAAGTTCATGCATTAATTTGTGGATCTCTTGCAATGTCTGAGCTCCCGGTTGCAGTAAGTTATATCTCCATTTGATCTTTTCTTATTGCAGTTGGTTGGTGGTAAGTTATATCTCCATTTAATCTTTTCTTATTGCACTTGGTTGGTGAGTAATTAGTTATAATGAATCCTCATATTAGTGAATGCATTCAGGTCCCACCTAAATATTCTCATTCATTTTGTCAGGACTGTTTACTTGCCTTGATGCTGCATAAGTGCACATATAGTCAACCAGTTTGTGTCATACATCGATTGAGGAATTATAACTGTGGTCAACCAATTCGTTTGTATATGTCCTTACATAGATTTACTTCTTTTGTGCTTATTTTCACATCACAGGTTTTAGACACTTGGTATGTCAAGCTGTAGAAATGCTAAATGCTCATTTGTGGCAGTTGATTCTGTTACATGAGTAGCACTCTCTGGATTTTCTGTCTTATATGAAATGTGTAGTCTTCCACCTCCTCCTAGTTTCCAATTTTAGCTCCAAATTGCATGATCTAATGCCTAATTAATGTGTTATCTAGATGGCATGTGCTCAGTATGGGTCCAACATATTTAGTTTTCATGCCACTTCTTTATGTTATTGAGGTACTATTGATAATAATATCACTAAAACAGTTGGTGTTACTATCCTCAAAAAAAATATCACTAAAACAGTTGACACTTGACTGATTATCTCAACCTTAAATACGAAGTGTGAACACAAATTCCGGGGGACAACCAAACTCCATAACTTCCTTTCTCATCAGCAATCAATAGATTCAAGCTGAACTTCTGAATAGTTTATGCGAGTTATACTTAACCTTATTAAAATGATGGTGTATTTTTTTTATTTATATGAACAAATGTAGGAGTCAATTTATGAGTTATGACAGATTGGTTTGGTGTACTAACCTTTGGGAGAGTGCGTTGTTTAAACTTTAAATTTGTTCTACAGTCAAATCAGCTTTAAATGTAATTCAGTTGGTTGATTATCTGGAATTGGATTTCATTGACAAGGGTTCGATTCTCTACTTTGTTGGTGTTTTTTTACCTTTTATGTGTATTAAAATAAGTTGTATTTTACATATCAAGAACAATTAATTTCTTTTCTCTTCTTAAATTACCCACATGAAGTTCTACACCATTAAAAAATCACTTCTGCAATATCTCAGTGGGATTTCTTATGATGGGTAATGTTATTGCTTACTATTTCTGGAACCAATCTTGTGCCAGCTATTGATGCTTTTAGTTTTCTTTAATTAGTGATAGAAAATCAATTCAATTTGCTTTCATAACTGCAGGACCATATGCCTTTAATGCTGCAATGAATGCTACATCTGGTCAAACACAAAAGATATCTCCGGGTTCATCCACTTAACAAACATTAGGAAAGAAATATGACATTAATAGCGTGGCCAATGAACCTATGTTTTGTGGTCCAGGGATGACAATGTCTCGGACTCCTCCATATTTGGATCTCTTAAAGCTCCTTCATTTGATGTTTCAAGAAACTTACACTTTGGCACCCCAAGATTTGATTCCTTTTCCTTTGCACAACCAGCAGTATCCATGTCAGGGAGCAAAAGTTTACTTTTTTGTCCATTTTCTCATGTATTGGAGCAGATTATTCAATATTTTGAGGGAGAATTTTGTTCTGTAATCTAGATGATCGGATTGATATAAGATTGTATATAGTTCATTGTGCATTACTATGTGCTCTATATTGAGCTGAAATCCATGTTGAGCTTTTGTTATATTATTACTATAAGTACTATTTTGTTCCTACTTCATATTTTTGGATATCCTAATATTCAATCTTAGATCAAATTTGCAAACCAGGAAAAGAAAGTACAGCACCTTTACTCAAGACCTCTGTTTTTGGAAAATCTGCATTTGGTATTGCTCAGAAAGGAAGTAGAACAGCATCATACATTGCAACTCCAGAGGAAGATAACGCACGACCTGGCGGTGAAAACATTCAATCCATCTGCGGATTTCGGAGACTTATAAAAGATAAAATCCAGGAGGAGTTTTGAGGTTTGAGGACTACCAGTTAGACGATAAAGGTATCAGTAACTTGTTTCCCTTATCTTTAGATGACAAGGAAATCTACTTTGTATTTCGTTAACTTTTTTATACTTCATGGGTGAATTTGCAGGTCAGAAATGTGGTTCTTCATTTGCTGTTTCCGCCACAGGGATTTGGTGTCATCGACAACACGAGCCTTTCATATCACCAGTAGTTAACCAATCAACTGTTGATCAACCTTTTTATTCCCATTATCCAAGTACATTTGCAGCGGAAAGAGTAGGGGTTGACTCTCTATCAAATGAAAATTCTACAGCAACTGCATCTACCCCATTTCTGAAGTCACAGCGGTCATTACCCATATATTTCTCCCCAACACATCATTGTTAAACTCTTGTGGCACTGGAAGTAGAGGGGAATCTACTAACTCAGATGTTTCTTTTTCTCCGTGGATCCATTCAAGGCTGTTTGCACCTTTAAAACCAGCTTCCAGTTCTTCCACTAACTCCACCTTTTCTTCATTAAGGAATCCATGGGCTTTATTAACTCTGTCCCTCTATCTCCTTTGTTAGCAAAACCATCAGACCTTGATTTTGATCAGAAGAACTCTTTTTCTCCCACTCCTGTTTTAACTAAAGGAGGCGCTCCACAATCTACATTATGTTTGAATTGCCTAAAGCAGTCACAGCCTACTCCACCAGGACTTTGTAATGTTTCAAGCACTTCACTTGCTGTGAGTAAAAATACTAAAAGTGTTTCTGAATGTATATGCAATTAGATCTCATTTATATATCTCTGCCATTTGCTTTCTGTCATAAATAATATAAAAGGCACGTTCTGGTCTATAAAATTGGTGTAGCACTTCTATTGTGGTGTTGTACATCTAAGCTGTTGCTACTCTTGCAGACTCTGTTCTTTGGTCCTCTGCAGCCAGAAATGACTCCTAAAGTTGGAGCAACACTTCCAACAACCAACGCTTCTCACTTGTCAACAGGTACACTTAGTGCAGTATGTCTTGCTCTTTTTGAAGTTGATAGTATGCCGGATTATAATCCATTGTAACTAATCCTCCCGGCACCTATTTCCTGATAGAAGGTGCTAGTTGCTCAGAAATTGGACAAGGAGTTGGTCAGCAGCCAAGTATCAATGGCCAACAGTGAGTATCAAACTTAACTATCTATTGTTTGACTTCTAGCCTTTCCTGGCATTCTTTTTATTTCCGTGGGCTCAGTTATTATTCCACAGTCCCATTTTAACCCGATCATTTTATTCTTCTTCTGTTTCTTCTTTTTCTTGCCTCCGTGATCCTTCTATATGTACTTTCTTATGCACCAGCTATACCTTGACATATTTTTACTTTCCTAATGAAGCCATCACTAATTATGCCTCCTGCTGAAGAGCACCCGAATCTGGCAACATCCATCCAATATGGAATTTCTAATTTACTCACTTTTCTGAACAACTAATTATGATTAATGTTGCTCCTGGATGTGTTCACTGGTCAAACCAAGTAGCTTACTCACTAGCAGTTACTTGATGTACTGGGATGCCTCATTAATTGCTATATAAATGTGATGCACCTTGAACGACAGATTTATTTATTACCTTTATTAAGTTGTTATTGTTGATGCTTTCCTGTCAAGATAGATGTAGCTGTGTCTAGTTGCTGGCCTTTGGCTTTGTATTTGTTTGGTTTTACTGCATCAAGTAGGTTTTTATTAATTAATTCCAAGTTCCAAACAGACTCTTCAAAGTATCAGGCATGATTATGTTTTTATAGCTTCACTTTTATTGTTAAACTCATACTGTTTATGTTTAACCTGAAAACAAAAGTTGTAGGCTATTATGAAAACAAAAGTTGTAGGCTGTTGTTTGTTGCAGATTTCTTACAACCCTGCTCCGGTTAGACGAAGATCCTCTTTGATAATTCGACATTCATCTCTAAGTTAGCATAGGTTGTCACCTCAGAAATGCAAATCTACAAGTGATAAAACAAAGTTGAGAAGTATGATCTTATTTGAGACTGGTTTAGTAGCTTGTGGCATGCTTTTTGGTTGATGGACCAAAAGGTAAAGTTAAATAAGAGAAACACTAGATCATAGGCAAAAATTGCAAGTATTGGTATCCTCCTGGTGAAAAAATACAGGATTCCATACTTTCATCTAATCCAAGTAAAAATATGGTATTTGTTTATGTAGGTCCCGTTTTTCTTGGATAAAGAAAACACTTCTGGCGTACTGAGGACAGAAGTCGTCATCATTCCGAGGGAAAATCCAAGGGACTGGGTTCGTCCTGCCGCTAAAGAAGTCTTACTTCTCTGGACAGTAATTATTTTTTTCTAATAGATGCATTAATTAATTATCATAGTAAGAAGGGAATGTGAACACATCACATATAATGTTTACTGGATATCTACCATTTTATGGCTGCACTGCTCCTTAAGATCCCAGTTCCGTAAGCTCAAAGCCTGTAATCTCTAATAGTTCAAATTAAAACCAAGTAGCTTCACGGGATGATTCATTAAAAGACTTTAGACACTAGAAAGATTATCATTTGTTATCAATTTGAGTATATCAAAGGATATAAAAGTTGACTTGCTATTTAATTGCATAATTCCCTTGTCTGTGAAAAATCTAGGGATGCATGACGGAGACAAAGTTGGTGATAAGCCCAAGTTAGTGCCTGAAGAGATGTATTATGATAATTGTGTCAATGATTATGAAGTGGATGGCATAAGGCCGAAGCTCCAATGTGCTGATTACTATACAGTTCCTCCTATGGAGGAGTTACTATCAAAGGAGAAGGAAGAAGCTGGTTTTTGTTGCCACGTGAAGGACTTGGTGGTAGGAAGACATGGGTATGGAATCATCAAGTTCTTGGGAAAAACAGATGTCGGGAAGCTTGATCTTGATTCTGCTGTCCAGTTCAATCATCGTGAGGTGATCATTTATATGGATGAGAGCAAGAAGCCTCCAGTTATACAAGGCCTCAACAAGCCAGCTGAGATGACTCTCCTTAATGTCAGATGCATCTACAAATAGACTGGGAGGAGTACAGAGATGGACCAATGGTCAACAAGTACAGAGATACGCTTATTAAGAAAACAGCATAGCGAATGCAGAATTTGTTTCTTATGATCCAGTGGAAATTTAAAGGTGTCACACTTCTAATTGTGAGCTCAAATTTTCTTGGCATAACCAAATGTTTGAATTGTAAACATGTCCTCCAACTGATATATTTTTACAATTTTCTCACTTTGATTCCCATTGATCCAAGTATTTATCGCTGGATTTCTTTCAAAGTTTTATATAGATTTACTTCTTTTGTGCTTATAGTCACATCACAGATTTTAGACATCCAAGTATAGAAATGCTGAAAGCTCATCTGTCGCATGTGTTAGTTTTCATGTATAGTCTTAGGGAAAAGACATAAATTCACTCCTGAACTTATCTCGAAAAGTCAGTTACATGCTTAAATTATCATGGCAACCTATTACACACTTATTCTTGTTAAAAGTATACCTAATACCACCTTCTAATGTACAAAACCAGTCACACATACTAGCGTTGTGTGCACGCGCCTGCCAAATCTATGCAAGCATACACGTGTAATTTTTTTAATTTTTTTCACTATTTTTCCCAACCAATTTTGCCTCTATCTTCTCTCTTCTTTTTTTCACTTTTTTCCCAATCATTTCTACCTCTATCTTCTCTCTTCTTCCTCACTTAAATGACACCATTTTTTTCTATATTTTTTCTCTTCTTCCTCACCTAAATGACTCCATTTTCAATCCTTTCTTCTGATTATAAAACATATCATACAAACTATTGCGACAGATAAGATCGACGGAGTAGCAGCGGTGGTTGGAATGTTCGTGAATGAGTGGGGGACATGGATAGCGAATTAAATCAAAGTTATTACCCAATACGATTTTATCCTACTTGTCACCATCTCTGACATGAGTTTTGAACTCAAACCTTATCTTTCTCAGCTTCTTAGCCCTATTTAAACACCTTCCTTTCTTTTGGGTTTTTCAAATATGGGTCAAATAAACTTTAGTTGGTAATGGTTTGTTTTGAATTTTCTTTTTAGTTATTAGTATTTTCCTGGTAATGGGTTGTGAAACTTGAAATGAATATTTTAGTTTGATACTGATCAATTTTATATTGTCGAGCCAATTTTGATTTTGCTATGTATAAATTGCTCTATTAAATTCGCAGCTCTGTATAAAATTGATAAGTTTGATATATGGGGGTGGGGAGCAATTAACTTTTCTTGGTAATAATTGCTTGGGAATTTATGGGTTGACTCTTCAATGTTCTTTTGATGCTAATGAGTTGTAAAATTTAAATTAGCAAATTACCTTTTTTGGTGAATCAGTGGGAAATTAGTCGAGAATTCTCAAGTAATGATGAAATTGAGTGAGAAATTGTAGAGTTGTGATAAGAAAAAAATAAAGAAAAAGAAGTCTAAAGGAGAATAAGAGAAGATGAGCATGAAGAAGGAGAATAGAGGGGGGTGGGGGTCAAAAAAAATAATTTTTTTTAGTTTATTTTAGACTCAAACGCGCCTATTTTATTTTATTTTATTTAATTTTATTTCCACGTCAGTTTTAGGGTGGTATTAATTACAGTTTTAACAAGAATAAGTATGTAATAGGTCGTAGTTTAAGCGTATAACTGACTTTTCAGGACAAGTTGAAAGCTGAATTTATGCATTTTCCCTCTGTCTTATATAGAACGTGGAGTAGTCTTTCAAACATGTACTTTCAAATAATTTTCTAAAGATGTGATAGGCCAATAAATTAGTAATTAGTATTTTTTTAATATGTACTATATCCCTCTTATATGATATAGATTATTTCTTCGTCCTGTTTTGTAAATAAAAAATTTTGGTTTTTCTTTTTATAGTATAGAAACTTGTAGGATTTTATGTGGTTCGCGACAATATCTCAAATGATGTTATAAAGTTTTATTGCTGAAAAAGATTTGTTTTTGATACGAATAAAATAGTGAAGCAAGAATAAGAAACTCAATTGATGATTACCAAATAGATCTACAAATTGAAATTAGTCGTTGAATTAAAGAAGTTCAAAAAAATATATTCAAGTGTGAGAAGGATCAATTATATATACCCCTAAAACTTTGTTTTAGAAGGATCAAATATGGATACATGATTTTTTTTAAAATTAAAAAAAATAACTTCAAATTAATTTCTTCACTTTCGTTAGATGAAAAAGTATTCTAGGTCATTTGTGTAATGATGGAGTTATATGTGAGCAAATTTTTAACAAGGATATATCAATTTTAAACTGCAAAGTTGAGGAATATATCACACCATTTTTCCTAAGATTTTCTTCTTCCTGCATAATATATTGTTTAGATTTAAAATTATTTTATCTGTGACGTACAAATTAAAATAAATAAAATAATATATATTGGGTTTGAGCTTTTGTATATAGATTATTAATAATTGAGAGCAAAAAAAAAACGTGTTTTTAATTATTTTTTAAATTAATATATGACAAGGATATCAGCTTAAACAGTAAGCTGAAAAGGAAATTAGCTTAAACCCCAAGCAATACGCTTGGTGTGAGAGATAAAAATAAATAGGGATGGAATAAGAAAATAGTGATGGGATAAATTTTTTGTATCTTGTTTGGTTGATGTGTTTGGGATAATTTATCCCACCATTTATATCATACTGATGGAATAAGTTATCAGGATAGCTAACCCCAGGATAACTAATCTTGGATAACTTATTCCCAACCAAACGACCCCGATATCTGCTTAGAGATTATGCAACATTTCTTCTCCACTATATATATTCCAAACATTGACAATCAAAAAGGACTCTTCTTCTTTGTTTTCTCTGTCTCAAAACATGTCGCTATTCACCGCTACAAGTGAGTAAAATTTCATTCTTTAGGCCTTTTGATGCATTGTGTCCTGTGTTTAAGAGTTTTCCTAAATTTTCTTGATTACTTACATGTGAGGTGAGTAAATTTCATCTTTTGGCCTTTTGATGCACTGTATCCTGTGTTTATGAGTTTTCGTAAATTTTCTTTGATTACTTACATGTTGGTTCCGGTTACGTGATAGTTTGTGGTCGGTCCAATTCCATATACATTATTCTTGAGAACACACTTTTCAATTTTTCCACTTTCTTGCATTCTTGAATCTTGATAGCTGATTCTGGGAATGTTGCTCTATTCTTCTTCTTCCTTTTTCTTGGCTCCTTGTTTATGCTTTCTCTGTGGGTCTTCCATATTGGTTCTTAGTTAGTTGATAAATGCTAAAAGCTCATTTGTGGCAGTTGATTCTGTTACATGTGTAGCATTCTCAAAATTTTCTGTGATGTAGTCTTCCACCTCCTCCTAGTTTCCAATTTGAGCTCCAAATTGCATGATCTAATGCCTTCTTAATGTGTTATCTAGATGGCATGTGCTCAGCACGGGTCCAACATATTTAGTTTTCATGTTATTTTGAGAGGTAGTATTGATAATAATATCACTAAAACAGTTGACACTTGACCCGATTATCTCAACCCGAAATACAAAGCGTGATCACAAACTCAATAACTTCCTTTGCATTAATCAGAAAGGAAGTAGAATAGCATCATATATTACAACTCCAGAGAAAGATATCACAGCACCTGTCGGTGCAAAAGTTCAATCCATTTGTGGAATGCAGACTTACAAAGATAAAAGCCAGGAGGACTTTGTAATGTTTCAAGCACTCCACTTGCTGCCAGATAAAATAATTTTTAAGTGTTTCTAAACGTATATCCAATTAGATCTTATTTATATATCTCTGCCATTTGCTTTCTGTCATAAATAATATAAAAGGCACCTTGTGGTCTATAAAATCGGTGAAGCTCTTCTATTGTGGTGTTGTACATCTAAGTTGTTGCTACTCTTGCAGCCTCTGTTCTCTGTTCCTCTGCAGCCAGAAATGACTCCTAAAGTTGGAGCAACACTTCCAACAACCAAGGCTTCTCACCCATCAACAGGTACACTTTGTGCAGTATGTCTTGCTCGTTTTGATGTCGATCGTATGTTGGATTGTAAACAATGTAGCTAATCCTTCCGGCCCCTGTTTTCTGTAAGAAGGTGCTAGTTGCTCAGAAATTGGACAAGGAGTTGGTCAGCAGCCAAGTGTCAATGGCCAACAGTGAGTATCAAACTTAACTATCTATTGTTTTACTTTACTTTGTGTGTTATTGAATGCCTAATTTTGACTTCTAGACTTTCCTCACATTCTTTTTATTTTTGCTGCCTCAGTTATTACTCCACAGTCCCGTTTTAATCTGATCGTTTTCTTCTTTTTGTGTCTCTTCTTTTTCTTGCCTCCGAGATCTTTCTTTTTGTACTTTCTCATGCACCAGCTATACCTTAACATATTTTCAGGTCTTACTTTCCGAGAATCATGGAATTCAAGCCATCACCAATTATGCCTCCTGCTGAAACACAACCTTCAGTCCGAATCTCAGTTGACCACCCGTATTTGGAAACATCCATCCAGTATGGAATTTTTAGTTTACCTGTAAGTTTCACATTTCTGAACAAGTAATTATAATTAATGTTGTTCCTGGATGTGTTCATTGGTCTCAGACCATGTAATCATACTCACCAGTAGTTGCATGATGTACTGGGAATTGGGATACCTCATTACAATTGCTAATAATGTTATGCACCTTGAAAGACAGATTTATTTATTACCTTTATTATGTTGTAATTGTTGATGTTTTCCTGTCAAGGTAGAGGTAACTGCGTCTAGTTGCTGGACTTTGGCTTTATATTTGTTTGGTTTTACTGCATCAAGTAGGTTTATATAAATAAATGTCAGTGTTTCTCCAATCAGATATAAACATCATAATAGTTGTCCAAATTCCAAACAAACTCTTCAAAGTATCAGGCAGGATTATGTTTTTATTAGATTCACTATATTGGTTATGCTTAAGGTGAAAACAACAGTTGTAGGCTATTATGAAAAATTATCCTTTGGTTGGTTGCAGGTTTCTAACAACCCTGCACCGTTGATAATTCGACATTCATCTCTAAGTCAGCATAGGTTGCCACCTCAGAAATACAAACCTACAAGTGATAAACCAAAGGTGAGAAGTATAATTTTATGCGAGACATGTTTAGAAGTTCCTGGGCATGCTTTGGTTGATGGACCAAAAGTTTAAGTTGCAATCATATGCAAAGATTGCAAGTACGGGTATTCTTTCGGTGAAAAAAATACAGGACAAAGTCCATATTTTCCTCTAATCCAAGTAAAACACTGGAAGATTTAACAGGACTGTAATATTTGTTTATGTAGGTATCCTTTTTCATGGATAAAGAAAACGCTTATGGTGTACTAAGGACAGAAGTCATCATCATTCCAAGGGACTGGGTTCGTCCTACCGCAGAATCTCCACTGGGGGCTGATTCATCTATGGACAGTAAACTTTCGTTTTCAATGAACATATGCAAGCATGCCTTTCTTTCATTGATTGGTTAAGCTGGATTCTAATAGATGCATAAATCAATTATCATAGTTACATGTAATGTTTTAGTGGATTACTTAATAGCAAGTACCATTTTATGTCTGCTCCATCAAGATCGCATTTCGTTAAAGCTCAAAGCCTGGAATCTCTAATAGTGCAAAATTAAAACTAAGTAACTTCACGGATTGGTGATTCGTTTACAAGACTTTGGACACTAGAAAAACTATCTTTTGTTATCTATCTGAGTATATCCAAGGATATAAAATTTAACTTGCTACTTTACAAGTTCCAAGAATTAAGAACCAAACTAACCAAGTTTGCTATTTAATTGTGTAATAATTCCCTTTTCTGTTTAACATGTAGGGATGCAATACGGAGACAAAGTTGGTGATAAGCCCAAGTTAGAGCCTGAAGAGATGCATCATGATAATTGTGGCGATGATAAGGATGTGGATGGCATTATGCCAAAGCTCCAACGTGCTGATTACTACACCGTTCCTCCCATGGAGGAGTTGCTATCCAAGGAGAAGGAAGAAGCTGATTTTTGTTGCCACGTGAAGGACTTTGTGATAGGAAGACATGGTTATGGAAGCATCAAGTTCTTGGGAGAAACAGATGTCCGGAAGCTTGACCTTGATTCTGCTGTCCAGTTCAATCATCGTGAGGTGGTCATCTATATGGATGAGAGGAAGAAGCCTCCAGTTGGACAAGGCCTCAACAAGCCAGCTGAGATAACTCTCCTTAATGTCAGATGCATCAACAAATCGACTGGGAAGGAGTACAGAGATGGACCAATGGTCAACAAGTACAGAGATATGCTTATTAAGAAAGCAGTAGAGCAAGATGCAGAATTTGTTTCTTATGATCCAGTGGAAGGGCGGTGGAAATTGAGGGTGTCACACTTCTAATCGTGAGTTCAAATTTTCTTGGTTGGTTTTGTGACGTAACCAAATATTTGAATTGAATTGTTAAGATGTCTTCCTGCTGATACTTTTTTACAATTTGCTCACTTTGATTTTGTCTCACTAGAACTCCCACTTTTTTATGCACCCCGTTGATCCAAGTTTTTATTACTGAATTTCTTTCAAAGTTTATTCATATTGTGGATCTCTTGCAAAGTTTTCTGGTTTGAGCTCTCGGTTGTGGTAAGTTATATCTCCTCCAAGTAACCTTTTCTTATTGTACTTGTTTGTGGGTAAATAGTTATAATGAATCCTCATATTGATGAATGCATTGATCAGGTCCTAGCTAAATATTCTTATTCAATTTGTCGAGACTGTTTACTTGCCTTGATGCTTGCATAGTCCACCATTTTGTTTCTAAATGTTCCTTCCATAGGTACATTTTCCCCCGCTCTTATCGGTAATCACCATTTAGAATGCTTGCATAGTCCACCATTCTAAATGTTCCTTCAATATACCACTGTACGGACACACTATCCGGTTGTCCAAAAATAGTATACGCTTCATTACCTACCTGAATGTGGCAATAAATATGATACTCCCAAATCGTGCGAGCTAAGAAATTTCGCATTGTGTTTTTGAAATTATGGTCATTCAGATATATTTATTACTACTTCGAATATACAAATAAAATTATATCATAATTTAAAATATATGTATAATAATAATGACAAACAAGAAAGAAGAAAAACAATACAAACCAAGGCAAAAAAACTTCTAAACTAGTTCTTCTCCGATGAGTTTTGGATGGTGAAAAAAACATGGAATGATATATCTTATGAATAAATATATACATAAAGCGGGGATGATGCCAACCTAACAAATTAAATTTATTGATTGACCGACCGGAAACTCCTATCCAGAGAAAAAAATCCTAGCAATTAAACTTGCAAAATCTCTCTATCTCTAATTGTATTGGTATGATGGACTGTGCATGTGCTAATTCTAATCCTATAATAATTAGGAATGACCCTTTTAATACAAAATAATGCCTTCAAAGTTCAAACAGTGAATACCAATCACTTCTGCTCTGTTGCATGTACTATAAGCTTGTCCAGACATAGTATAGGCTGCATTATAGGATTATCTCCAATACTACATTGTCTTACTACGCCTAAATCACTTTTACTACATGAATTAATTTCTTCTCCAATACAACGTCTTACTACACCTTTTCTTTATACGTACAGGAATGAGGAATCACTCAATGGATGCAAACAACATGCACCTCTAGAAACTGCGGGAGAAGCATGTATAACGCCTATTAAAAAAATCACTTTTTTCCTTCGAGACATTTAATTAAGGATAAAATACTTTTTATTTTCTAGAAATAAGAGATGTGTCTAAATTTAAAACGTCACTTATTTTAAAATAATGAAAGTATATTAATAGTAAAAATCATCAAATGAAAAACGCCTAGCTGAAAAATTGATAAGAAAATATATATAATGATCTAAATGAAACATCTTTGCAATTACAGCCCAACAATAAAAAGTCACAACCGTCCTGTCTTAGCTAATCTCATGGCTCCAAATCAAATTCACATAATTAATTATACAATGCTTAAAATAGAGCTTGTTGTTCTATCTCGGATTAATTTTATAGATACATGTTACTTTTTAGTTTTTATCAGTACGTGTATTAAATAACTTTCTTCACCAAAGTTTAAATAGAAGGGAAAAAAACCATCTAATAGTTTTACAGCTCTGTAATTTGAACACAAAATCTTATAATTCTTCACCCACATTATTAACCACTAAATTACGGATTAGTGGCTGCAATTCTATTAGTCAAAAAGAAAAGGGAAAAACCAAAAAAAGGAAGGTACCAGTTCATTGCCTCTAATAAAAGCCAAATCAAATCTATAATTTTTCTTAGTAAAATTGACCTTTTCTGGTTGTGGTTTAGCTGGAAATACAAATAATAAAGACAACATCAATGAGTTTATATCTGTTTTATTCTTATTATTCCTTCTGTTCATTTTTACTTTAGATTTTGCACGCCCTTAAGAAAAAATAATTAATATAAATCTTTGGTCTTTAGAAATAATTTGGGGTAAGTAATTAATATTAAGAATAAATAATTAATGTTGAGGATAATATATGAAAAGAAAAACATGTGAAATATGACAAATGAAAATGAAAATCTATTTTAAAATACTGTAAAAATAAAAAATAAACATAGAAAATAATAATTTTCAATTCATTCCGGAGATGACTTATAGTAATAATTAGAAGTCAACTAGTAAAATTATAATTTAATTACTTATTTTAAATATAGTGAAGGTAGTACCGTCTAAATTAGCTCAAACTCTGCATAAATATAATCAAATTCCAACTGGCACTTGATACTAAAAAAAAAGGTTTTTTAACATTTATTTTTTTCCTGTGAGAGATACTCTTGGTCTCCTATCTCCATGCCCTTCAGTCCCTCAATTAACTGCACTCTCACGCAATATTTGGCATACAAAACAAATAAACAAACTAGGACCAACGTGGGTGTTGGACTTTTCTATTACTATATACTACTACTTCTTCATTATTTCCTCATCATACTCACTTATAGTCATCAATATCCTAGATCTACTCATCTCTATTATTTCCACTTCATCCTCCTCTTTGAATTTATTAGATCAATCAACAATGTCGTCAACGCATCATGCTAAGACGGATTCGGAGGTGACGAGTTTAGCTCCGTCATCTCCGAATCGGCCCGTTTACTACGTCCAAAGCCCGTCAAGAGATTCGCATGATGGAGAAAAGACTACTAATTCGTTCCACTCCACTCCTATACTTAGCCCGATGGGCTCACCGGGCCGACAATCTCGTGACTCGTCCTCTACGCGTTATTCGGGCTCGCTAAAGCCCGGTTCGCAGAAGTCGAGCAACGGGTCTAGAAGCAACAGCGGGAGACACCATAATCATCGTCATCGTAAAGGAGATAAACAGCAATGGAAAGAATTTGATGCTATAGAAGAAGAAGGACTACTTGATGACGATGCCTATAGTAAAGGTGTCCCTCGTCGCTGTTATTTCTTGGCTTTTGTTGTTGGATTCTTTTTACTATTCACTTTCTTTTCTTTGATCTTGTGGGGTGCCAGCAGAAATCAGAAACCTGTCGTTACCATGAAGGTAATTCAATATTTCCGGGTACCTGTAAATTTTAGAATCAGAGTATATAAGTTAAATCCGTATCTAGATCCGGTTGTTTCATTCAAGTGATTTATAAATGTGTGCAGAGTATTTCATATAATGAATTTGGGGTTCAATCGGGGATGGATTTCTCGGGAGTTGCAACAGTGATGGTATCAATGAACTCTACAGTGAAGCTGATATTTGGTAATACAGGCACATTCTTTGGGGTGCATGTAACGTCTACGCCTCTTGTTCTTTCCTTTTCACAGCTCACCGTTGCTACAGGAACGGTAAGTAGTCAACTACATCTTATTATTTTTCAATTGATATTGTGCCTTGATCCATGTACTTAATTAAAGTTATGTCAAATGTATCAAAATGTCATTTAATTTTATGGTCTTAAACATGTCATATTGAAAATTAAAGTGTTGTCAAAGGAAATGAATCATTTTTTTTAAATACAAACTAAAAAGTAAAATATGTCCTTTTTTTTTATAACGGAAGGAGAGTGTATATATATACACACTAACAATAAACAAATATATATATATATATATTGTGCTACTTGTCTTATTTTTTTATATGTTTAAGTTCAACTAAAAAATATCTACACTTTAGATCACTTACTACTAAATGACTACATGTAAATCTCTTGATAAGTATTATTTGATCTCTAGTTAAATCATATATATTTTTTAAATTATTATATAGGGGGTGGGGGAGGGGCAGGGAAAATAAGGGAGAGAATTACAAGATGAGAAATATATAATCGAACTCTAGCTTATCAACAAATTTAAAGTTCAGGTTACCAATCAACTGAGCTACCAAAATCTATCAAATTAAATTATAACGACCATGCTATTACGGATAAAAATTCATTGATAGTGTAATTTTTTTAACATATTGTCGGTGTATTACTAATCATACTCTTTATGAATTACTTAAATGTGTACGTGGTGTTTGGCTAGAGCAGATAAAGAAGTTTTACCAAGGAAGAAAAAGTCAGAGAACAGTAACTGTGAGTTTGATAGGAAATAAAATTCCATTGTATGGAGGAGGAGTGGACTTGATGAGCAAGGAGGGTAAACCAACAGCACCAGTTTCGTTGACCTTAGATTTCAAGGTTCGAGCCAGGGCTTACGTTTTGGGAAGATTGGTTAAGCCCAAATTTTACAAGAGAGTTCAATGCAACGTTGTTATGGACCCTAAGAAAATGAACGTTCCGGTTTCGTTGAAGAAATTCTGCACCTATATATGACTTACAAATTACTAAATCAACAAATACGCAAAAGAGAGAAAAATACATAGGCGAGTGCTTGCTAGCTGCTAAGATTTGTAATTTTTTGAATTTTATTATTATAGAGGAAAATGAGGTGTGGCTGCCAGGTAATTTGTCGGTTATGATTGTGGTATTGAGTGAATTATAAATGCCAGTTGAGGAAAAATCATAAACATAGAAACTGATGTATTTATACTTTTTTATTTCTACATGTTTTGGTTCATTCAATTGAGATTTGTACTAGTAATAAGTCATTCCGTATGTATTGTCTGCGTGCTATTCTTATTCTTCTTGTGCCTAATTATTTGTCCATTTTTGTTTTTTTAGTTGTCCCTAAATAAGACAAATCAAGAAATGATAAAAAAAATTTATCTATTATACCTTTAATTGATTACTTTGAAAATGGTAGAACTTCTTGAAAATCTTAAGTTTTTAATTCATTCACTTCATAATTAATAGGAATAAAATGATAAACTCATTATATCAATAATTTTTTTCTTAATAGGTATGCGAATTCAAAAGTAAATATTTCTTATCAGGTTAATTAAAGAAATGTTACTGGCACGTGAGTGCATGTCTACACATCAAATCAGTGAATACAAGTAATAAAATAATATGTATTTTCACTTTAATTTTTTAATAACCTTTAACGTTAAATTGGTCGATTTAATATAAATACCAAGAACAAAATGTCATTTTTAATGACAATCTCATTATTGATTGTCATTTTGAGTTTGCTTACTATCCTTTGGACTTGAAAAGAGATCATATAAGAGAAATTTTCTATATAAATAAAATTAGATTCATATTTATCAAATGTAGTACAATATTTTTTTATTTATCAAAAATAGAAGATTTTTTTTTAAAAAAAAAAAAAAAACGTATATAAGAGAGCTACAGGCTACAGCGAGCATTACTTTCCTAATTTTCGCGGAATTTTTTCTCTTTCAATCCAAAAAGTCTTCTTCCCCAATTTTCTCCGCAATCCATTTGAATACCATGTATGCTAGAAGAAGCACTTGCATTCAATGTGATTGGCAATTGCAATCTTAACCACATTATCCGAATCGGACGGACGGATCTTCTCCGGTTTAACAACCACCCTCAATCAATAGGTAGGTTGAAAGTTCGCAGGGGTCGTGTTGTTGTTTGGTGAAGGGGTAAAAATTGGATTCCCAGTTGGAAAGAGTTTTAATGCCGATAAGTGACACTTGCTTTAACTATTCAAAATAGGTTGAAAGTTCGAGTCAGTGAAAATATTATTAACTTAAAGAGAAGTGGGATAAAAAAAATGTGGTGGTAAATTTTGGCATAGGTTGGGGAAATATTGTTATTACTCAAATCAAGGATGGATAGATATTTCAAACTAGTCCAACTATGCAATATGTATACAATTGTGTCTAATTTTGTATAAATTTTAGATTCGAGCTTCATTCAATGTTTCTGTCCACTCAAAACGAAGTTCGTTGGTAGTTAATCAATTTTTTAACTTAAACTTCGAGCTACACGAATAATATGAAAACACATATAGAAAAAGCAGCAATAATAACAGATCATGTTTGTAACTTGTAAGGAAGATGAGAAAAAGTGGGGGATCATTTGGGTAGAGGGAATTGCGATTGAGATCAATTTAGCATTTCCTTCTTTAGATTTATTTCAAAATGTAGATATGACACCTAGAATTAAGCCTAAAATCGTGGGTTTGGAAAGATTCAAATCTACTACATATTATAAAATCTTGTTATATACCTATAAATTTAATAATATAGGATCTTATTATTTACGTGGGGTGATTTTCTCTTAGTGGTACTAATATAATCGTTCTTTTTCAACCAAAATATTGGCCCACTATTGAAATGTGGAAAGAGGTAGTGGGCCAAAGGCCCTAAAATATTTAGGAACGTTTGTTGCAAGTAATAAGCCAGAAAATGCAGCAATTCTATAAGTTTTTTCTATTTTGAAATGGTCTTTAATTTTTGCGGTTCATTTTTTTCAATCAAGCGGTCCACAAACATTAGTACTGCAATATAGACATGCATGTGTCTTGGTTTGAATAAGGACCTAAATACTTCAATTCGTCTTAAAAATAATTGAACAACACAAGCAAGTCATATGCTAATACTTGTGAATAATTTAACAAGATTAATAGAATGAAGACAATATCAAATCATATCAGTCTTGATATAATTTGAGAACAACTGAACAATATTGATCATACTTGCCAATGTGTGAACTTGCGAAAGATATGTAGAATGAAGATTGTACACTCAGTATGACTTGCAAACAAGGCAGGTTTGTCAATCGGCATGACTTGTGAACAGTTTAAAATAGCCGTAGTGAGGTTAATTTTACACAAATCTCATAAACACAAGCATATGTTAATTAAATGCAAATAACCCCAAGTAAATTGACTTCCAAACAAGAATCAAAATGGTGCTTGAGGAATATTCTTTGGCCCATGTTCTTAAAGATTAAAATTGGGTAATTTAGTCAAAATAATGATGGAAAGTTATCCTATTCTTGTTAGGCTTTGAAAATCTGTGTAATAAATGTAAACTTAGGAACATGTAAGTTGCAAAGATTCCTAGTCCAATTGTCACACATCATTAAATATGAAAATTAACTAACTTTTTAACAGATAAAACAACTGGAATTGTTTAAATTCAATCCTGACATATAGCAATTTGCAAATGCTTAGAAAGTTGCAAAGACATAGCAGCCACTTGCCAACTGTATATGGAGTAGTAAATAATTCATGCTAACCAACTCTATATGTATTCCTTTCTTCAAAACTGATTGCACAACTTGACATTTCTTTATTCAGGAAATAAAAAGAAGAATATCCATTATCTCTTCTCACGTCACACGTCTTGCCTTTTCGAATAAGAATTGCATGATCATAGGCAATCGCAAAATTAGAATTTTCAATAAGAAAATTTAGTAGATAAATAAATGAAGAAGTCGAAGTAGTTATTAAGAAAACAAAAGGACCTAAATATTTTTATCATAATTGAATGACTATATGAAATATAAAGAAAAAAAGAGAAATGCTAGATAGAAAGGATGTAGTCACGAATTTGTTGTAATAATCTAGAGGATTGCAACTTATGCCGAAAGGTTTTATTAATTGATTGAAATACTTTATACTACTACTGATTTACGGCTACTGAGCCAATGATTTTATGAGAGAAAATTGCAACTTGCAAGAGATAAACTGAATGATTGCGTATGATCATTGTTGGCCCAAAAATCCTAATTACAACCTATATAGAACTTAATTTCTAATTACAGATAAAGAAGCTAAAAAAAATCAGAGCTGATAACAAAAAAATCTTTCAGTACTCTGAAAATCTAAATACTACTCTAGCTTTTCTATTAATCAATTTTTTTAAATAAAGTTCTAATATTTGATAGAGATAGACATCACCGAATGCTGACCCAGTTATCTTCAGCATCGGACCATTCAGATTGTATGAGTTCGTTCATTAATCCCCTTAATCTTTCAGCCGGTGATGTGGATAGTGACCTGCCGCTAAAATTGAGTAATTCTTGAATCGCCGGCGAGGGCAGAGATGTAATTTGACATGTTACTGATGATTCAGTGGAGTCGTCTGATATCCAATCTGGGAAATCAAATGGGCACCTTGGAGATGTTGAAGGGGTGCCACTGTTGCATCTTTCGTCATTCAATGTAACAGTGTCATCTTCATCGGCAACAAAGCGGTGTTTTAGAAGCATCTCAGCCGTCCATCTCTTTCTTGGGTCTTTTACGAAGCATTTTTCAAGAAAATCTTTTCCTTCTTCCGACAACTTCGTCGGAAATTCAGGTAACTCATCACCAACTCCGATTTTCATCAATAGTTGGGTTAAATCTGAGTAACCCCAGACCGGAACTCCGGTTGCCATCTCAGAAATCAAGCACCCAAGTGCCCAGATATCGGCGGGAGTGCCTTGTTCGCCGCCGGTAACCATTTCCGGCGACATGTACAATGGGGTACCCCTCAATTCACATCGCAATTTATCATCTTTTATCGATTCAACTCTCTTTGCCAACCCGAAATCAGCAATTTTGACTTGACCATCTTCACCTAAAAGAATGTTCTGCGGTTTAATATCGCAGTGAACATATCTACTCTTGTGAATATAGTGTAGCCCTTTCAATAAGGCCTTGGTGTATTTTCTGATTTCAATCTCCGGCAACTTACCATCACCGGAATTCTTGAGCTTTTCCGATAAGGCACCTCCTGAAGCATACTCCAACAAGACATTGTACAATTTTTCGCCTTTTTCGTATGTATAGCGGTCGCCAAGACATCGAATAATGTGGGGGCAAGAGTTTAGCTCATCCAAGATCAGCTTCTCGTTAATGAGGGTAGCAGAGGAGGAAGCTGCAGATGACTTGACCACCATTAACGGAAGAATATGAGTGTTGTGGAATTTGGGTATTGCAAAATTGACTTTGCCAAAGCTACCATGGCCTACTGCTTCACCTCGAACCCAATCCATTGATGTATTTTGAGTTGAAATTTTGGTATTTTTAGGCTCTCTGTTTGAAAAAGGAAATGAGAGAACAGAGGAACGCGCAATTAATCGCCAACTTTACTCCACACAGGGGACTTCTATATATAGTGCGGGTTTTTAATTATTATTTTTTTGTGTGTTTTCTTTACAAAGTGAATTTAATAATCAATATTCATATAACGTGTGAACAGTGACGAATGAACCCATCGTAGATTGTTTTTTTAATTAATTAATTGTTCAAGTTGTAGAGCGACAAATAACAATAAAAATAGGTCGTGAATAAAGTAAGATATTTCTTCTTCTTTTTTTCCCAAACTAAACTAAGGAGTTTCTTCCTATTTTTACTAAGAAAACTAACATCAAGGTGGTCCATTGAATCGTTGGTTTTGAGTTAATTACTTTTTCGATCAATTTTAGTTGTTCGTTATTCTAAAAATAGATTTTTGTTTTTGCTTATATATTTTACCCTTAGGTTTATTAATTATTTACTTTCTAAATTATTTTTCAAAATCTAATATTAAATATTAATTATAAGATAATCAATCTAATAGACATGTTAATTAATAAATATATCAAATCAAAATATGACAAGTTAAAATGAACGGAGAAAGTAAATTATTAGTATCACCATTCACTAGATTTCAATTTTCCGTGAACAAATATCTTTAAATATGTAAAAAAAAAAAAAAAAAAAAATTAAATTCACTGATTAAATCAATAGTTGAGAAAATCGGACCCACGAGGATTGGATGGTGATGGTTATGAAATCTCCTAAATGACCACTCACTCTATAATGTATATGTTTTTATAAAAGACAGAAATTAATAAAATTAACGATCACATTTTAAACATCTCTTCTCAACCGACAAAAAACAAAAAAATGAAAGAAAAAAAAAAAGAACAAAAGGTCAGTTTTCAATCAGAGAATAAAGTGGACGGTTTCTGTCACGGTTAAATTGTGAATTGAATTTGAATCGTACAAAATTGTTTGCATAAACATAATGGCTAATTGAAAACTCTAAAAGTCGCAGCCATTTTTTTTGGCACTCTTCATAGCTCTAACAGTCATTTAGTAGATTTAATATTGTTATAAGTTTTTGAAATATTTATAAAGAGTGTTAACTATCATTATAAATAATATTCAATAGTAGTCGTTAAAAATTATTTTTGGTGTAGTAGTATTTCAATGCATTTGAATTTAATTTGATTATTTATAATAACAAAAAAAATTAATAATTATTAGTGGGATGCATAATTACCATTAGTTGTGAATCATGATGTTCAAATTGTTGTATCCTAAATTATATGGTTATGATACTTTTATGACATTAAAATTAGTTTTTGTTCCTTTGCTACCTTGAGTGGAAAAACATTTATAATTTTGTTGAAATAATTCGATTTAACGTGCTCAAAAAATAAAATAATAATTTTCTAAGTCTAGTTTTTCTTTAATATTGACCGGTGTATTACATGTGTTCTTATATACTAGTTAATGTGAATAGATAAATTTTGTCAAACTTGTATACATGTTTTGGAGTTGGGACTTTAGATTAATAAAGCATTTTGTTTTGCATAATTTGTGAAGGAAAATTCGCTTATATCTAGATGAAAGAGTTTGACGAAAGATCCACTTTGAACCATCGGTGTTCACACTAATCAATGTCCCTAATTATTTGTCCACTTTTCCTTTTTTAGTTGTCCTTAATTACTTGTCCATTTTGACAAATTAAGAAATGACATTTTTTTTTACCTATTATACCCTCAATTAATTACTTTGAAAAAGGTAGAATTTCTTGAAAACCTTAAGTTTTTTTAATTCATCTACATCATAATTAATAGCGTTAAAATGGTAAACTCACTATGTCAATAATTGTTTTCTTAATAGGTATGTCAATTCAAAAGTGGACAAGTAATTAGGGACATAAAGAGTATTAAGAGGGTGTTTGGATTGGCTTAAAAGTTGGTCAAACCTACTTTTAAGTCAGTTTTACACTTCTGAAAGTGTTTGACAAACATAAAAAATAATTTAAAATAAGTTAGAAAGTGTTTGACAAGGTAAATATGACTTAAAATAAGTTTAAAATGACTTAAAATAAGTCAAAAACCAAAAGTAGGTCTCTCCTACTTTTTATTTTTTATTTAAAAGTCATTTTAATTTGACTTTTTATTTTTAACTTAAACACTATTTTTTTTAGGTCAATCCAAACGGACTCTAAATACATTAAGTTGAATTAGTTTAGAGTACACATGTTGTTGGAGGCATGAGATAATTAAAGGCAATTAAAAGCAAGAAACTGAAATATAGCAAAATTTTAGGGAAAAGATGAGGGGAAGAAAAATAATGAATCGATGTTGTGCTAAACAATAGGAAGGAGATTAATTGGTTTTGGTGGAGTTGGTTATTGAAATTAGGAATAAGTTATGTATGGACACACGCCATGTTTCATATAGAACACATAATTAATGTACCACGCTTCCCACTATTTATGTTCTTTTTTTTCTTCACTTAATGATTAACAAGTACTCCTTTAGTCTCATTAAGTAGTTTGACTCGGCACAGAATTTAAGAAAAAAAGGAAGACTTTTAAAATTTATGGTCCAAAATGAATGATAGAAATTTGTGTGGATGTAAATCATTTCATTAAGGGTATAGATATTTTATAGTCAAATTGTTACTTAATATAGAAATGTGTCATTCTTTTTAGAACTGACTAAAAAGGAAAGAAAGTCGCATAAATTGGGACAGAGGGGGTAGTTAGATACTATAGAAACCGAAAATAGAAGAGATTAAAGAATAATTAATCTGAGGGTTAATGCTTAATGGCCAGAAAATTTGGCCAGAATTTATCATAAATTTAAAAAGTCTATAATATCCTTTTTATTTTAAAATAAACTGATTTTTTTTTCTATTTTTTAATTAAAAGGTATTAAAGTTAAAAATGTAAAAATGTTCAAAAAGGTAAAATAACATAGTGTGAAATATGTTATTTTACCATTCTGGCAAAATTTTCTGGCCAAAAGAATTGATTTTAAGATGAATTTATTTTATATTTGATTGGTATAATATTGTAGATAACTTATTCTTGAATTACAATGTTATTTTATCGTATCTTCGAGGTGGAATAATAATTCTCGGGTAACTAATTTCTTAACAGGATGTCCAAACTAAAAACACTACTTATTTTGAAATGATAAAAGTAATACTCTTTTCGTCTTAATTTATCTGACACATTTCGGATTTTGAGATTCAAATAAATCTATTGTTTACCGTAATTTTTCATATATCTTTTAAATATTTTGGATTGTCAATTATTGTGACTTACAGTACTTTTTACACAGTTTATAAATTTTATTTTAAAAAAATTACAGAATCCATCTACAAATTCAGGTCAAACTTAAATTTTTAACTTTCGAAAAAATGAAATGTATCAGGAGTAACTAAGTAGTCCAAAGGTAAAAAAGAAAAGAAAAAAGGTGAGTCATATTCCGCCGCAAAGCAGCAACACCAGATTTTAGTAAAGCTTTGCTTGCCGGTGATTTCGGTTGCAAAAGATGTTTATAGGCACAGAATGCTAGGGATAAAGCCCTCATTTTGATTGCTTATAAATAAGGAGAGAATAATAAAGATAGAATTAGTAAAATAACATATTTTACATTATTTTATTTTACTTTTTGAATATTTTTATTTTTTTAATTTTAATATTTTTTAATTTAAAAATGAAAAAAAGATTAGCTTATTTTAAAATAAAAAAAATATTATAGACTTTTTAATTTTCTGATCATTAGCATTATCCATTTGAAAAAGGACGTCCTACCTTCTACTTTACCCCTCATAATAATGCTTATTGCCCTTCGTTTTCGTGACACATGAAATGTTCATTCATTTGGTCTAACAAATTTGAGTAGAACTTGAAGTCAGTGAAGAATTCATAAAGTAAATTATCATCACCACTTGTTAAGTCTAAACGCATTAAAAAATTCATAAATTTTAAATCTTTTAAGGCACAGCAGTGTACATGAAAGTGTGACTATTTTTAATAAAAATAGCCTAATAAAAACATGAGTCCACATCATTGGAATAAGTGCAGTGAACTGTAAGGATCACATGTTGGCATGTTCAATTGTATATGACGGCAACAGATAATTGATTCTGCCTTACTATTGATTATTTTATCAACTACAAGGCTCGAATTTTGCGGCTAAAACAACTTGCCTATAGCCTCGGGACCTTTTCCTTTTGCAATTTGCATTTCTGATGATTCTCATTATTACCTAAGTTTTCTTAATTTAATTTCTATTCTAGAACAATATCATTTAATAAAGATTGGCATGTCACGTGACATGCCACCTATTTTCTTTTTTTTCACGTATGGTATTCAAAGTCAATATTTGAGCTCCGACTAAGTCTTGATCACACATTGCAGAAATTATTTTGGGGTGACTCTATCTATAAAATTTTCTCCATATCTAAAGCTTAAACCTGAGATTATTGGATTAGGATATTTGAGTCGTACCACTGCACTACGACTCATGTTATTGGTGCCACCTACTTTATTTCTAGTCATGAAAGCCTGGCCAAATTAACTGTATTCAAATGTTTGAATTGGAGTGTATGTACACACATTTATAATTAGATTCAAGAAGCCCAAAGAAACTGGACTTTTTTTTTCTTTCCTTTGTTTGGTTGCTTACACTCTTTCCAAGCAATTAGATAAGGTAGTGAGAATCCCATCTTCCTTCGACTTTCTCAAATTTGATACTACTCTTTTTTCAATAGATGATGGCCAGTTCAGATTACAATAATACAATGATCGTGGCGTTATATTTGAAATTTTCAAAAATCGAGTTTGCACAATTGAAGATTTCCTAACTCGATCTTTTTACCCTTTCAAAAACATGGAAACTCTAAAAACTAGTTACGTTGTATAAATTTTATAAAATATCCTATAGCTAGCTGGCCTTTTTTTTTCCTTCTTTCGATTGAGAATGTGGGAATAGATCTTTATTGTAAATATATAAGACAAGAAAGGATCTTTTTTGTTAACATACAAAATTTTAAAGTTGACCCTACAAGGCAGGGATGGTGATGGTTAAGAAATCTTGGAAATGGATACTCTACCACTCATTTTATTTATTTCATCAAAATATAAGCACGTCCCATATTCCTTTCAATTATTACTCACAATCACATTTCATACATCCCAATCAAAAAAATTCAAAAGAAAACAAAAGAGATCTCAAATCAGACCCACACAGTGGTGAAAAGTTGCTATCATGGCTAAATTGTAAATTAAATTAAGGGCAATGCTAAATGGCCAGAAAATCAGAAATTTAAAAAGTCTATAATATCCTTTTTATTTTAAAATAAACTATTTTTTTTTTTTTTTAATAAAAGATATTAAAGTTAAAAGGGTAAAAATATTTAAAAAATAAAATAACATAGGCCAAAAGATTCTTCCTTAAATTAAATCATTCCAAATTGTTGTTACATGCATTGCGGCTAATAGGTAGGTCCAAAAGTCACAACATCTTTGACTCATATTTGTGCCCGCACACGAATTACAAGCTTTAGCATTCTCTCTCTTTTATTACTATTGCTGCTATTGTGTGTGAGTTTTTGACGATGTTTGATTTTTTTTTTTTTGTTTTTTCTTCCATTTATTGAAATTTTTATATTTTTTAGGAGATAAATTATATTATTTATAAAGTTATTCATTCTGTTATTATTTATATGTCACTATACTCCCTCTGTCCCTAATTACTTATTCACTTTTGAATTGACACACCTATTAAGAAAATAATAATTGACATAGTGAGTTTACCATTTTACCCCTATTAATTATGAAGTGGATGAATTAAAAAACTTGAGATTCTCAAGAAGTTCTACATTTTTCAAAGTAATTAATTGTGGGTATAATAGGTAAAAAAAAGTCTTCTTTCTTGATTTGTCAAAATGGACAAGTAATTAGGGACAATTAAAAAAGGAAAAGTGGACAAGTAATTAGGGACAGAGGGAGTATTAAATTTTAACTCCCTTCATAAACTAAGTAAGTTTACTATTATACCCTTTTTTAATATTCTCTTAAAGTCAAGTTTTCAATTAATGAGCATAAATTAATTTATTTTAATTAATTAAATTGACCAATGAACATGAATTAAACATTTAATTTTCCTGATCAAATTCATATTTTCTAGACTAATAACTTTCGAGAGTAAAATAGGAAAAATAGTGTTATTTATGTATTGATTTAATGAAATGACAATAAGAATCATTTATTTTTAGTAACGACGACATATAAATAAGAACGGAGGGAATACATATTTATAATTTCTCAAAAGGCAATAGCGAAAAATTATGATTTAAATTATATTTTTCAATATTTTTCTTAATATGTGTCCATTGCCTCAGAAATTCAAGTAATATTGAATAAAGAACAGTATTTTGTTACAGGTCCATATTATTGATGCAAATTGCAGCATTATTGGCTAATGTTGCATTTGACTGATCTCAAAAGTAAAAAGAGTAGAAAAGTTTCTATGTTAAAATTTTTGGGGTAGGTAGGGGCTTGAGCGGGGAGTGGAGTGGAAAGCATTATATGGAATTATTCATACTAAATTATGATATATATGGCAGGAAGTATGTAGCAACCGACAGCTATATCTATTGGTTGGCTAATCATTAATTTTAAATTTCATTTAATTGTATTATGTATACAAAAAATTGGTAATCTCTTGTTTATATGGATACGAAATCTGATTTTTTGTATTTTAGTACTAATTAATCTTTTTTGAAGAGAAGGATGTATGACATGGTTTCAAACCTCCAAAACGTGCTAACAAACTCGTAAAACATGTGATTTAAAAAGTAGAGTATGTCTCATGACCTTGATATAAAGTAATATACATGTGGACAGAGGGAGTATTTATGTTTTTGAGTAGTTTTTACAAAAACTGATTATTTTTTTCCGTCTGGATGTTTAGTTGAAAAACAACATTTCCTTTTTACAGAATTAAACTCCAACAACTAGTTTACCAAAACTCTTAAGCAAATGTCACCTTTGTACACAAAATTTAGTCGCTTACACACCTAATTGAGCCACTTCTTAATACCAGGACATCCAATCCATGCTTAGGAACGTTGAAAGTGAGTTCTGGAGCAACGATAAAGTTAAATTTGTGTGATATATAAGTCATGGGTTTGAATTATTAAATGAACTACTAATGCTTGCGTCAAAGTTGATGTAATGCATACTATGGACCCTATGTTGTGGAGATTTAATTGGAACTTTTAGCATTGAATTTCAAATTGTAGCCATGTTATTAAACTACTTCCACTCGCATTTAAAAAAAGTATGAAGCTTTGCGGCGCACCGGCACCAATACCTGATTTTGCGCAAATCTTGCGTTGCCTGTGATTACTGTTAATAGGCACAGAATACTTGGGCAGTTGCCTTACTTGTAACAACAGAATCCGTTCAATCTATTGCGTATAAAACCAGTTATACCAACCTTTTGGTTTACCCCTCATAATGTCATTGCCTTTTTTGGTTTATTTTACTGGTCCACTATACTAAAAATAGTTGTTTAACAATACTTGTGCAATTGAGAATATTAAGAGAAAGTTTACTCTTTTGTGTTTATGTTACCACTGTTATTAAAGACTACTCCCTCCATCCACTATTGTTTGTCAAGTATACCTAAAAATAGCTGTCCAAAATTAATTGTCAATTTAAACAATTAAGAAACAATTATTAATTACATAACTACTAGTTTCAAAAAGTATTGGCCATTTTAAAGTTACAAAACTACTTTAATGTGAAAAAAGTTGTTTTTACCGTTCTCAAAAAGTACAAACCATTTTAATAATGATTGATAGTAGGATTATATTAGTCAAATTGCACCTTATATTAAATTTTTCTTAAGGATTGTGCATGATATTTATCTTGACAAACAATAGTAGACGGATGGAGTATTCAATGAGTAATATAGTAATACTACCTTATTCCATTTCAATTGTATGGACAAATATAGGGTAGGTTTGAAATAAATACTAGTTAAATGCTCCCGCTCCAACTTAACATAGTTTCGGTACCAAAGATTGCGAGTGCGACGCTTAATATTTTTGTGTCCCAATTTGCACCATACAAAACGAAATGTCAATCCACAAAATGAGGGGTCCAGAGCACAAAGGAGTGTAGCTGTGATTAAAGATCACATCATGGGATTTGTGCAATCACATGTTGGCATGTTCTTCCCCAAATATTGCATGAAGGCAACATATACTAATTAATTACTACTATTTGCAAATTGCAATTCTGAGGATTCTCATAAGTTCAACTTACGAAAATGAAATCTTATGTACCAAACATTTGCCCTTCAATCAAGTAACAAAATAGACATCAGTGATCCCCAATTACACTTTTGTTTCATGTAGAATTTCATATCATAATTGCATTCTGTTTTATATATACAATGAACTGACATTTATGTACAAAAAATAAAAATAAAAATAAATATTGGCTATTCTCTAAATTTAATTTTTTTTTAAAAACAGAGCTGCTAGTTTAAAAAAAAATCTGCAGAACTCTGTAAATCTGACTCTAATCACCGAAAACCTTAATAAATGATTTGACATCATCTAACGGTGACCCAACCATCAGCAGCCGACCAGTCAGATTCAGGTCTGATTTCACCACTTAACAGTACCCGCAGCCTTTCAGCCGTCGTTGTGGACCATGACCCGCCGTTCAAGTTCCGCAATTCTTGAATTGCCGGCGAGGGCAAAGATGTAATTGGATATGTTACTGATGATTCAGAAGAGTCATCAGATACCCAATCTGGGAAATCAAATGGGCACCTCGGAGATGATGAAGCGCTGCCACTGTTGCATCTTTCGTCATTCAATAAAACAGTGTCATCTTCATCAGCAACAAAGGGGTGTTTTAGAAGCATCTCAGCCGTCCATCTCTTTTTCGAGTCCTTCACGAAGCATTTTTCAAGAAAATCTTTTCCTTCTTCCGATAACTTCGTCGGGAATTCAGGCAACTCATCACCAACTCCAATTTTCATCAATAATTGGGTTAAATCTGAGTATCCCCAGACTGGAACTCCGGCTGCCATCTCAGCAATTACACACCCAAGTGCCCAGATATCGGCGGGAGTGTCCTGTTCGCCGGCGGTGACCATTTCCGGCGACATGTATAGTGGGGTACCCCTCAATTCACACCTCAATTTATCGTCTTTTATTGATTCAATTTTCTTTGCCAACCCAAAATCAGCGATTTTGACTTGACCATCTTCGCCTAGAAGAATGTTGTGCGGTTTAATATCGCAGTGAACATAGCCACACTTGTGGATATAGTGTAGCCCTTTCAATAAGGACTTGGTGTATTTTCTGATTTCAATCTCCGGCAACTTACCATCACCGGAATTCTTGAGCTTTTCCGACAAGGCACCTCCTGAAGCATACTCCAACAAGACATTGTACAATTTTTCGCCTTTTTCGTATGAATAGCTGTCGCCAAGGCAATTGATGATTTGTGGGCAACCCTTAATCTCATCCAAAATCAACTTCTCGTTCATCAGAGTAACTGAGCGAGAAGCTGAAGATGATTTGACCACCATAACTTGAGTGCTCTGTTTTCTGGGTAGTGCAAAACTAACTTTGCCGAAGCTTCCATGGCCTATTGCTTCACCTCTTACCCAATCCATTTCTGTTATTTTTTTGTAAATAGAAGTTTCTTGAGCTAAAATTTTGGTAATTTAGGATTTTTTCTATTATAGAAAGAAAGGAAAGAAAATGTCTGCAATTCACATCGAACTCTGTTACACACGCCACTTCTATATATAGCGTTAGGGGTACTTTTTTCTTTCAAATTGTTATGGTATTAATTTTTCCACAAGTATTAAATTAAATGAGTATAAGCGTTTTTATCATATAAATAGTACAAGTTGTTGTGAGAGTGGCAATAATAATAAAATAAAAAAGGACACGTGATAGCAGAAAGATTTTTCTTCGTAATTTGGCCAAACTGTTTAAATCAATTTTAGAATCCTGGTCCAATGAATCTTGGTGTATGTCAGCAAGTCAATATAAAGAGGTTAAATTAAAAATCATGATATTTTTTAAGTTAAATCTTATCGAAATGCGAGTGTACATCCAAGTGATGTGGCTCATATAATGATATTGATCAAGGAGATAATTTGGGTTACGGCAACCATGTAGATCAACACTGCAAGTAATGTAATATAACACGGTAGAGAAATAAAGAATATATCATTATTCGTTAAGTGATCGCATAAGAAATTTACTTATAGTCATCTAAGCATCGATAGTTATCCGTTATATATCAGTCTTATAATTGTATATGTCTTATAATATTTGATTAAAAAGAGGTTTAGGAATGTGTTTGTTAAGGTGTGCTAGATATTTTTAATAAGATTTTTTCCATTTACATACTAAAATTGGAATTTGTATCCCCACGAGAATGAAATGTTGATGTTTATCAAACCTATCACTAGTGACTTTGTTGAACGTACTACACTCTATTCATGATCACATTTTAAACATCTCAATCAATAAAATGCTAAAAAAAAAAAAAAGACGTGTCGATCAGCAATTGATCAATCTTCTCAAGTATTATTGTACATGAATGATGGCTAGTAGGTGTGTCCAAAAGTCACAGTAATAATTTTGCAAAAACTTAGCCACCACTAAGTCTTAATTGGCATATTTTTCTACTTAAGTGCCATCTTCTTTGTACTAATCTTTTAAATTAATACTAGCCACTACTTGTTAGTTCTAATACTACTACTATTTACATGTCCATTTCAATATTGTAAATTGCACTCCTTCTTGGCTCTAGTGGACTCTAATATTCTTTTAATACTGTTTACTTCCACAATATTTATTGCGTGCTAATTGCATTTTGACTAATCTTAAACTAAAGATTTAGCGGTCCTTGCCATTCATTTTGACGGCGGAAACAATTACAATTCACTACTTGGTGAGAAATTTCATCCACGAAAACTTTATATATTGAAAAATGACTTGTATGAATTGTTAAAGCATCTAGTCAACAAATTAATCAACCCCCCCGGTTCCCAACCGAAATTCATATGTATATATATTATTATAAAATAAGAAGAATTAGGCAACCGATAGTACTTAATCTCTTGACTTACTTTTATTTTTTCTAGTACTTGTGGATGTTGGAAAATTAGTCAAAATTATGCCCAAAGGATAAAGAAATGAGGATAACTTCTTGTTGGAAGCTAGAGCTGAGACAGAAGCCAAGTAATTTTTGCTCAAATGATGTATTTTTGATTTAAAAAATTATATAATATATGTAAGTTTAGAACACAACTATTAACACTTGAAATAAAATTCTGACTTGAACTCGATAAAAGAAAACAATTGGAAAGGAAGAATTTGGTAGGGGATGCAATTGAAACTAGGAATACGGAGACACGATATATTCACAGCCGTGGAAACAATTAGTACAACCTAAGTATGTTGTTAATATTATTAAGTGGAAAATGCCAGATGATTAGGAGCATGTTCATGTATCGAGGATTACTAAGTTATTTCCCATTGCTAGTACAATGATATGAACTCGAAAGTATAATTAATTGCTAGGAGTACTTCTTTAGATTATTTAATTAACTTATAATTAAAAGAAAAGATGAGAAAGAATGTGCTTTGCGGCGCGCAGGCAGGAATAGCTGATTTTGCGCAAAGCCGGTGAGTGGTTATACGTAAAGGGCACAGATTTCATTACTTTTTTTTTTGTTTATCCATCCAAATCATATTCCCCTAATTCGGTTGCTTCATTATAAGCCATCTTCATTTCTTTTGGATTAAGCAATCTCAATATTGCATTAAATTTTTTGATAGTTATGCAAATTAATACGAATGTTATTTTATTTTTATTTTATATCAGAAATACGAATGTTCTATTGATCTTAGATAAATTCAACTATACTGTTCCTTTTTTTGTTAAACAATTTTAGATAACTATATTGATTTTTAATGTACTTTTTTTTTCTTTTTTTTTTTTGGATGAACCACAAAATTCAAATAATTACAAGTTCATACTCAAATCCAAAGTAATTCCAGAAATATTCATTCTCTCATAAATAATTACAGCCCATACCCCTCATTTATAAAGGCTGATAATTTTCTTTTAACTGAATCAGTATCATATATTGTATTGATACTAAATAAGTATATATAATTGTATTGGTATCATTAAGGTTTCTTATTCAGAAATTACTCATTAGTCAAATATACTATAAGAGTATATGTATATTGTTGTGGTATCATTAAGGTTTTTTGTGAAGAAATTACTCATTAGTCAATGATAATATATATATCATTGACTAATGAATAATTTCTGAATAAGAAACATTAATGATATCAATACAGTATAGATATATATATATTGATTTAATATCAATTAAACGAAATTATCAGCATTATGATACCAATACAGTATATGAGTTAAGCGAAATTAGTTGGAGGTACATAATGTAATTATTTAGTGGGGTATGAATGTAAAAAGGTATATGTTTGTAATTATTTTACTTTTATGAGGGTATTTACTTAGTTTTCCCATTTTTTTTCTTTATCAAAACAATGTATTTGAAACGTAAAGAGGAAACATTTATTTAAAGGGGAGGCAGGGGCGGTGCTCAATTGAGTGAATGTAAGAAAAAGATGAGATACACACAGTTATAAATTAGAAGTGCAGTGCAGTATAACAAGAAACACAAGTTGGCATATGTTGCTCCTCAAATTTTGCATAATCACATAATATTGATCCTATCAAGTGGCTGTTTAAGAAAACGCATCTTATCGCTAGCAGTTTTGGTGTAAAAAAATTACATATTCATATTAGACATTTTAACAAAGTGGCTCTGGCAAAGGACATGCTTTTAATGTTTTTTTTATGACTTACATACTCTGACACTTAAAATTTTGTAATGTACTTCAACTTATTGTTTATCACAGGTTACCTTATTTGGGGTGTTGAAAGGCTGACAAAACTATTTCTCACTTGTATGTATATACATACACATGAAATACCAAAGCCGCCCACAGAAAAATGGACTGTTTTTTTTAAGTTAATTTGTTGATAGCATCCCTTCCCAAGCAAGCTAGGATACATCACACCTTTTTTGAGACAATTACTACCATATATGAGGGAGGATTTGGGCCACTAGGAAAATTGATGCAAATCTTTAAAATATAGTAACAGTATATTGGGAAGAGGGAGTGTTTTGTGGCACAGTAAAGGAGCATGAACCTCTACTGTACATATATACAGCTGCATTCTGGTCCAATCATTATCCATTCCTTTTCTATTAACCTTCTTACTTTGACTTTCTCTATTTTAATGCATTCAATACTACTTTCTGAGTTACAACTTGTGCTCTACACCTTTTTTTAAAAAAAATTATTTTAAAGTTCAGTTAAATATTGGTCTAAAAATTTCATGGAGGTAATATTATATATATAAAGTTTAGATCTCGTTTAAGTGTTATAAATAAATATATGCAGATAATTAGCTTAAAAGTTTTACATGTGTACCAAGGAGGAATATTTTTGCTAATCAATTTAACAGAAAAAATAAAAAATTAGAAACACTATGAATGAAAAAGAGGCAAACACTAGTAGACTTTTGTTGAAAATATATTATCATAACTAATTAGCATCACTCAAAAAAAATTATTTTTGTTGCCTCTAGATATTTGTATTTGAATTTTTACCATGGGCATCATATTAATGATGATTAGCATACATATTTTAATATATTGGCTCTATTTTATGGCAGAGAAATTATTTCAGATGGACCCTATTGGCTCAAGTAAATAAAAAAAATATTAGACAAAATTTTATCTTTATATCTCCAAAATAACTTATTTTATAATTCTCATTCTATTCATTGAATTATAGCTACATAAATAACATTCAAGACAGGTTGATTATAATTTTTTTTAAATTCATTTCTGTCTTAATTTATATATATATATATATATATATATATATATATATATGCACAATTAATCATTTCTTATATGGTCTGTTAAGCTAGTTAATTATTTTTGGTTAAATAGTCCATGACACTCCTTCCTACCAGAAGTGAGATATGAGGTTGGATAAAGGAGGATGTTTATCCTTTGCTGAATGTGTTAGCTCCAAAATTAAAACATGGGATATCCATTTTAATTTTAAATGGGAATTTGGGAGTAAAGATTTAGACTAGGCCCAATTCTTTCTATTCCTTGAATGATAACGAAAATGATGTTTGAAAAGTTAACAAAACGTGGGGATGATGAAATGCAAGAAAAATTTATTCATGTAATATTAAGGGACAAAAACATCACTTGGAATACGCCATAACTTCCTCTAACTTAATTTATGTGACACTTTTCATTTTTTGAAATTTAAATTATATGAATTTTGACTAATATTTTTAGATGTACTGTTTTATCATATTAACATGAGAAAAATTATAAATTATTGTTTTTGAATATTTTGATTTTGAGATTTTAAATTAATCCAATCTAAATTTAACATTAAAGATTACACTATCAAAAACGAAAAAAAATAGCCACATTTATTGGGACTGAGTGAGTAGCATCTAGTCTCTCTGCTGTGCAAACGCAGAGGAAATTAATTGATATGCACACGAAATAAAATAGTATCAATTATAAAATAACCCTATACAATTATGAGTTATAAAAAATCGATGATCAACCATCAATATAATGTCTAAATAAAAGCATCTACTGATTACGGCTGCAGTTGACCAAGCAAAATAGTACTACTTCTAATTGAAAAAACCAAATCTTGAATATCACATGTTTGTTGAAAAGTTTCAAAATCGAAGTACTCCATTGACTTATCTAAAATAAATCATACTGAACACCCCCCCCCCCCCCACCCCACCCCAACCCACCATATTCTTATAAAGGTGGAATTTTGCAGGTATATAATAATAATAATAATAGTCAAATTATAGCAATTTTCATACTTGTATTTCATTCAACATTTGACTAAATTTCATGCCTCATTCACATAAGATATTGGTGAGAGGGGGTAGCTAGTATAGATAAAATTAGACCAAATATGAGAAGTAAACTACATGGAAAGTGCTTAGAAAGTCTTGAAGTTTGGTTTCTTTTTCCCTACCAACTAACAACAAAATTGTGCACGGCCTTGCTTGAACTTTCCAAGTAGCTAATTGATGTGACTGCGTTCATACTCGAAAAATAATAATAATCTCAAATAAAACACGTGCTACCAAGTAATTACATACCTGCCTTAATTGAAACTTATTACAGAAACCGAACCGAAAATCGAACCAAACCGCAAATCGAGTCAAATCGAAAAAAAACTTGAGTAGTGATTTGGTATTAAAAAAAAAAATACGAACATATTTGGGTTGGTTTGGTTTTAACTAAAAAAAACCAATCCGAGACCAAACCAACCCGACATTATATATATAATTTTAAAATTTTAATTTAATTCATAATAATATTTACTTTCATATAATTTTTCAATATTTCTTATACTTTTTCATAGTTTTAATCTTTTAATATATTATTTCAAATTTAAAATCTAAATGGTTCAATAAAGATTATAGTCCACGGATGTTGGTAACTATAATAAAGCTTAAATCAAAATCAAATTAATACTAATTCAAAAAGAAAATCAATTCAACACTAAGAATGACAATAATATTGAATATTTGTTCTTTAGTTTTACATTGGTTCAAACAATTAAAATACATAATCTAATTTTAATTTCCTTTAATATTTAGTCATGTAACTAATACTTATTAAACTTATTTTAGCATGATTTAGTACTTTTAAATTATGATCATTTTCATTATGACTTGTTAATTTGCAATATTTGTTTTACGCGATTTCAGTATTATTTTTTTTGTTGGATAATTTAATTTCATTAATCATATCATATTTTGTGTTATTTTCTTAAGAAACACCTTAGATAATTGTATTTTGGTAGGACTAAAGAAATATTTGAAGTACAAGTAAATTATATGTTTGTATGAATACTTTACCGGAAAAACTCGAAAAAATCCGAGGTTGAAAAACCCGAGTTTTATTGGTTTGGTTTGGTTTATAAATTTAAAAATCCGACACAAATGGTTTGATTTGATATTTGAAAAATCCGAACCACCCCGGCTATGTACCTACTTCTCCGTTTCCATTTTGGTAGTACGTAGTTGAATCAATACTTAATTTAAGAGAGATATCGATTTTTTTTAAGACATGTTGTCTAAAATACATTATAATATTTCAATAGTTATTTGAAACTTTAAACATGTGATAATATTTGTGTGGTTACAAAAACATCTAACTAAAAATAAAATGAAAAATTCCAAATTATTATTCTCTTGGAATAGACTAAAAAGTAAAGTGTAACATAAACTGAATCGTGTATGTTTAGGTATTTTGCTATTATTATTGAGAAAATTATGTGTCTTTTTATTGAACGATGATTTTACCAAAACAAGTTGTACATATTTAATTAGAAGAATATAGTTTTGCATTTTCCAAAATATTTGAAAAATAATTGCGTAGACTATCGTACTTCGAAACAACATTTTTTAATCGGTGAAGGGATATTTACTACCGAACTTACGTTGATAATTGGCGTTCAAGTTCAATGGATAAGCATATGAATGGTTATCTTAATCAACTCTCATGATAAACCTAAAAAGTTGGTCAATTCCCATATTTGATAAAGATGAGAACAAGTAAATAGTGTAAAAAAAAATTAGGATTCATGCACATATATGATTCCTTGTATTTGATTCAATTTTGACTAAAATTGCATGCCTCTCTCATTCATTACATGTTATAAAATTGGAACACTTGTTGGAGGGGCCTGAATACGACACTAAAATCTAAAACCAAACTGATAGGAAGGTGCATGGAAACAGAGCCAGCCACGGAAACTTCACAATTCCGCACAGCCGCTAACTTCCCAAATCGCAACAAAAACGTGCCACAATAATCAAATTCACGCTAAATAGGACCACATTCGGAATTAGTGTTTCCCGCCAAGGATTTATCCGACACATACATTCACTATTCAGAATTAGAATTTTGTTTAAAATGGTAATCAATTAAGGAATAGCTTAACTCAACGAAACAACAACATTGATTTTGTTATCGGAGGTAATAACAAATTACTCTTTAACTGTACAGTTTGGTGAGTTTCAATCCATCGTCGTCATATAGAAATTATTCTGTACAAAAAAATTGAACAAATTGGCCTAGCCTAATAACTAAATTGGCTAGCAAAAATCTTCAGAACTCTGAATTATCTATGACTAATTATTATTTTTTCAACTACAAAATTGACATCATCTAACGCTGACCCAGCCATCAGCAGTAGACCATTCAGATTCAGTTCTACGTTCACACACTAATTCCCGAATTCTCTCCGTTGGTGATGTAGACCATGACCCATCGCTCCAGTTCATCAATTCTTGAAACGCCGGCGAGGGCAGTGATGTAATTGAACATGTTACTGAGGATTCAGCAGAGTTAATCGATACCCAATCTGGGAAATCAAATGGGCACCTTGGAGATGTTGAAGGAGTTCCACTGTAATTTAATGTAACAGTATCATCTTGATCAGCAACAAAGGGATGTTTTAGAAGCATCTCAGCCGTCCATCTCTTTTTCGGGTCCTTCACCAAGCATTTTTCTAGAAAATCTTTTCCTTCTTCCGATAAATTTTGAGGAATTTCAGGTAATTGATCACCCAATCCAATTGTCATCAACAATTTAGTTATATCTGAACATCTCCACACTGGATTACCAGTTGCCATTTCCGCCACCACGCAGCCAAGTGCCCAGATATCAGCCGGAGTATCCTGTTCGCCTCCGATCACCATTTCCGGTGACATATACAGTGGAGTACCCCTCAATTCACATTGCAAATTATCATCTTTATATGATTCCGCTCTCTTTGCCAATCCGAAATCAGCAATTTTGACTTGACCATTTTTGCCTAAAAGAATGTTTGGAAGCTTTATGTCACAGTGAACATAACCATTCTTATGGATATAATGAATCCCTCTGAGTAACCCCTTTGTGTACTTCCTGACTTCAAACTCCGGCAACCTATGATCACCGGAATTCTTTAATTTATCCGACAAAGCACCCCCACAAGCATACTCCAATAAGACATTGTACAGCTTTTCGCCATTTTCATAACTGTAGCTGTCACCAACGCAATTGATAATTTGTGGGCACCCCTTAAGTTCATCCAAGATTATCTTCTCGTTCATCAAAGTAGCTGAGCAGGAAGCGGAACAAGACTTAACCACCATTGATGGAGAAAACAGAGTACTCTGGTTTCTCGGTATCGCAAAACTCACTTTGCCAAAGCTTCCATGGCCAACTGTTTCACCTCTAACCCAATCCATTTGTTTGTTCAACTGAAGTTTTTCGAGCTGAAAATTTGGTAATTTAAGGTTTCTTCTGTTGAGAGAAAAGCAAGAAGAGAAGTGGCAATGAGCTCTGTTTCAAGCAGCTGACTTCTATATATAGAGTTTGGGGGTTTCTAATTTTAATTTTCAAAATTCATATTTGATGGCTATATTAAATGAATTAATAATGTTCACACAACTAGTGACGAAGACATGTGCGTATTGAGTTTTTTTTTGTATAATAGTCAAGTTGTGCAAAAGAAAATAATTAGTATTAAATTAAAATAAAAAATGCGCACGTGATTGTCCAAAAGATATTTCTACCTAACTTAACACCTTTCATTGTTAAAGAACCGTCCACTCAATCAAGCCTTGATATTTTTTAGTAAATTAAATTAGTACATAGTGTTAGTAAAACTAAGATCTTTCAGGTTAAATCTCAAAAGAAATTTGGGATTAGTTCAAAATTGTATGTTGGTAATTTCCTATCTAATATGGTTGATAGAATGTATATCAATTTTACAAGTTACTATTGTATAACCCCTCTCTCCAATTTAAATGACACAGTTGAATTCAGATAAAAAAAAAACTTTAGATTTTTATATTTGAAAATTATATAAATTATAATAATTAATTTTTTTTATAAGCATATAAAAAAAAATATAATTAAAAAAACTTGATTGACTCTCGAAATTTCTAACGCTAAACTATAAATTGAGACGGACAATTACTTGGTGCAAGAATATGAGAACACATGATTGTTGAGGTGAATGTCTCCTTTATACGTGTTCGTTTGAGAAATCGGGGGGCTACTCTACTTGTAATTATATTTAATTCATATCAGTAATCATGGCCCAAATTATGAACATTCAGCATCACATTTTAAACATCACAATCAGCATTGCAATTTGCAAGTTTCATTAATTAGACTAATCCCCCAACTCCCATCATTAAAAGAGTTTAACCTTGATATAAGAAGATTAACTCCTACTAATCCGGTAAAAGAGGTTTATGCCTTTTTAGGTTATTATAAAGGTAAGTTCAAATGTTTAAAGAAAACGTATAAAAATCCTTAGTTTGGATGGATGAAATGTCTAAGTCAATAACCAACATACTCCCCCCCACCTACTAATTCCCAACCGACAATTCATATGATGTTATTGCAAGTATAAGGTAACCGACACCTTTATATTCATTGCATAATCATCTTCTAATCACTTGTTTAGTATTGGATAATAATATTTTTTATCCAATATAAAGAGAGAGAGAGAGAGAAGGGTTTCATGGTTTTAGCATCCTAAATGTGTTTAATATTCCTAAATAATTCATTTGAAAAAAAATGCATGTTCAATAGTAGGGAGTATCATTTTAAAAAAAAAAAAAAAAGGATATTCATGGACGGAGTCACTAATCATTGCTAATTAAAAAAAAAAGGATATTCATGGACGGAGTCACTAATCATTGCTAATTTTAAAAAAAAGGATATTTATGGACGGAGTCACTAATCATTGCTAATTAATACTAATTACGTAGTATAATTGGTGAATGCATACTGACAGAAGTTCAAGACTTTGTTCACACTTGATGGATCACGTTTGGTCAAAGTTCTTTTCACATGATTTCCAAAGTGAATAATATAGCTAGTAGCACAACTTGTGAATGAAAAAATAGTTTGGTCGTGTTCAATAATATGCAACTTAGTTTAGTTCACGGTTCACACTTATAATCTCATAATTTCTTCGCATATTTGTAAACCAACAATTAAATTAATTAAGCTCAAAGTAAAAGTCAATGTAGATTATCTAACTCTTGTATTGAAATTGTACAATTTCCGTAGAAATGTGATGGAAAATCTGTTAGTAAATATATGATCAAGGTAGATGAAATTAAAAGAGGGGTTGTCGATGTAGTACAATCAAATCATGTGGTAATTTAGGCAGGAAGAAAGATGTATATTGTCTGATCAAACAAACGAAATTGCGACATGAAATACCAAAAATGAAAAGAAAGGCAGATAACCCATTCTATGCCAAAAATGTCGAAAGAAATTACAAATTTAGTGGGGTTTGTTACTGAGTGTGAATAAGTTTTTTTTTTTGTTGACACACGTTATCTCAGCCATGTTTCATGTGGAATAACTACCACATGGGAATCCAAGGTTATGAACAACCTATTTTGTTAGTAACTTTTAGAAGTTATCACACTAATCGAAAACTTGATAGAAATATAATTAATTGCGTTGATAATAAGTTATTTTGTAATGAAATGAAAATAAATTTATACGTGTGTTGTATATATTCACAAGTTTTATTCACATTTTTTTCAACAGAAAATTATTTTATATTTATATTTAAAAATTTCCTTATCAAGAATTTTGATTTCGTAGATGTATATAACTTAAACAAAAGAAAAAGACGCAAGAAATAATTTTGAGTTTTTTGGGCGCACCGACAAAAACAACTGATTTTGCGCAAGGCTTCTCGTCATTGTCGGTTTGCAAATGGTGTTGATGACAAGGGGTATAAAAAAGGGGGATCATTTTGATGGCTTACCAAAAATGAGGAAACCAGTTATATATTCGTTTGGATCCACCCACATGTTTAATTTGTTTTAGCGATTTTTTTAGAGATCTTTATCATTAACGCAATCATTTTGTTGGAGATAAACCAAATTTGTTAGCCTTTAGACGACTCGAGGAACAGGTTCTTTAGGTATGTCTTTCGTGAAAATTTCCTTTTCTCGTTCATAGACCATAGTCCATAAGTAAGTAATAAGTGTCTTATTATAAGACTGTCCAGTGACCGGGACATCTCGGACCATCCAAGTCCAATCCCGGTTCTTATCCCGCCCGGTCCATACTGGGACAGGTCGTTGGGCGGCCCAATATCCCGGACCAGTCCAGATCCGATACAGTCACATGAACCCGGCTTAGATTTAAGTTTCTTTTAGCTTTAATAACTTTGTACAAGAAAACTAATAATATAACTTTAATGACTTTGTCGATACAAAATAAATATTAGTGAATTTAATAGTTAATTAGCTATATCTGAGTGACTTATAAGTAATTCACTCAAAATTGTAGTTATATCTCATGCTGTCATGCAGATGATCTTTTAAATATTACAAGTATGTGGGAACAGAGGAGTGTTTTATTACAAGTATCGTTAAATTGGGACCTTTTTATATCTTGAAATTTAGCTTAAAATAAAAAAATTTAGTTCAAGAAAGTTTAATGAAAAGATTATTTGAATTGGTTGAGTGACTTTTTAGATGAAATAACAATAGTTGAGTGATATTCTAAGAAAAAATATGCATGGTTGAGTTAGTTTTTAAGAAAACCAGGGTGACCATCTCAGATATTATATTATCTCTTGCTTTCGCTACTGTAGACCAAACCAAAAAATTCCGTTATTCGTACCTTCAAGCATCCATTATACATCCAATATTCAAGCTATATTAATTAAGAAGAAAAATTAAAACATGGGTGATGGGACATCAGTTTTAATGTTATAATCAATCAGCAGAGAGAAATAGTATTATGGATAGAGACAAACTAAAACGTTGCGTACGTACAAAGTCAAAAAATCATCTATGGAAGTTTTGAATTGTGTTGTGCATCCAAATTCGAGTGAAAAGAGTAGAGTTCATGCATGTATCTTGAATTATATTTGATTGAATATTGTCTAAATTTTATTCCTCCCTAGCTCACATATCACATGTTAAATTAATTAAACTTAAGACACCTAACTTTGGTTCCATTAATTCCCCCAAGTAGCTTAAAACAATAGTCCATTTTAGAAAAGGCTAATGATAATTCGAGTATTTAAACAATTGTACTCCTTTTGACTGTAATTTCGTGCAAATGAAAACGCATTCATGTAGTAGATTCAATTCTTACTGTTTGATGTTTAATTATATATCTTTGTGCGAAAAAGGGTCAGTTCGCCGAATGTAAAATTGTGCTTAGCGGTCCCATGTTTGATTGTGCTTCCTTGAGAAAATCAAATCCTTCTTAAAGATAAATTTCTAAGAAAAATTTGATTTTATGTATAGATTAGATTGACACTACAAATCCACCGGCCAATAAGGTAGGAATATTATATTATACTAAGAAATAAAAGATGAATATGAGGGCACTTTGAGCCCAATTGTCAATATGATAAAGGGTTTTCAAAAGACAAATCTGGAAGGGTCAACGTCGACTAAAAGGCACCTCTTTTGCAATTTCAACGGGCACTGTTTTGCTTAAAAGATCTAGAATTGTGTATCTCTATCTCTTATACTTTACTTATTTACTTTTCGATCAATTGTATTCTGGTCAAGATTTTTAAGTGCATTCTCAACACCTCCTCATACATTTCTATTTTTCTTCTAGAAATTAATTAAACAACTTGATTATCTTTCAAAGTAAAACTGAAGAGGTTGACCCACAATAATTTTGACTTGTATCTTTTTCATATTGGGCCAGATTGAGATTTGAGCCTAGATCTGTCATGCTCAGTCCAATCCATTTCAGCTATTCTTGGGCCGGCCCGCCACCTGCCCTTAATCTTCTTCACTTATCTTGCTTTATTTTTGAAATTACTACCTCATATATTAGTGGAAGTTTTCACATTTTTAATTAATTATATTATAATTTTGTAGGTAATTTGGGCTTGTATATTTTTATTAATAATATAGACAAGTAATATGAGAAGATGAAAGTACTTAATTACCAACTACTAGTGTATTATAACTTGTTGCTGGTAATTAGAAGTAGTTTATAATCGTTGCTAAATAAAATTAAACAAACACATATATGAATAGAAAGGGAAAATTAGAGCGAGTGTATACGAGCTCTGCAAAAACACACACACAAAGACATAATAATTCCATCTGAGAACACCAAACATGAGTCGATAAGTAGTAGATCTACCACAAAGAAGCTAGTTAGCTCCCAATTCCCAAGCCATATCACACAAATAAAGGTACTATAATTAATGCATAGATCATAAACAATAAATAGAAAAGCATTGAATTGAATTGTTCATCTACGGCAACGAGTGATAGCAGAGCAACCTCTAGTGTAAGGGTGAGCTGGACCTGTAGCATGATAACAGTGGTGCGTGTAATACGATCTGCCAGATCGCGGTGGGCAGGGGATTCTGTTAGCTGATAATGCTCCATATGAAATGTAGTACTTGAATTTGTGCCACAGTAGAGATCTTCCATTTCCATCTAATTGCATCTCATCATCCTCTGTTTCTTCGTATAAAGACGACATTGCCATTGGCAACTCAAAATCTTCACTCACCAGCTTTTCTAAACCAAATTCATCAACTTCTGCTTCGATAACAACTGCATTTTTGGCGATAGTGAATAAGAAGATGATAAGGAAGAAAAGTATTGGAGACTCCATAAGTGTTGTATGCAAAAAAAAATGGAATTGGAAATATGTGTGTTTGTGTAATTGGAATGGAATACAGCTTGCTACTGAGACGTGGTACGTGTTTGTAGGGGTCCATCAATTAACCCTGCATTGTCTTGGTAAGAGTGCAACCCACTGTCCATTAATATCTTGCTGCTACATTTGCGGTTAGGTTATCAACTTTCTTCGTCCGTGATAAATGTTGTGGGCTCACACATTTCATTGAAGCCTTTCTACCTCCTTAATTTTGTGCTAATGCATGTTACTACTACAAACTACACCATCTAATTTTCTTGTGACCCTCTGCTGGTAGATATCGAGTTCGAGCTTTGGATATGAATAGAATTTTATTGGAACCGTCACTCCTAAATGATTCAGATTTAATCGGAACTTCAATATGGAATCTGCACATTGAGTAGAAAATCAAAATGAGATATCTTTTATTTTTCCCACCCGGTGCTCGGAGATGTTATTCTGACAAGAGGGAGTTGCTCAGATAGTAAGTACTCTTCACTTCCAATCCTAAAATTTTAATTTTGAGTTACAAAGATAGCAAAAAGATGAAAGCTCAAAACTCCCGAGGAGGGATAAAAAGAGTAGATGCTACCCTATATTTTCAAATTATTTGTGGTATTTCTCTTCTTTTTCTATATATTTTTTAAAATATATAAAACGATTCTTGGGTTTTATGTCTTAAAATATAATTTTTCATTCATTAAATATTACTCTATTGAGGTGTATTTATAATTTTTAAGAACAATTTTTATTACTAAGAATAAATAAAAAAGGTCTTTTGTATTTGAATTTTTAAAATAATAAATAATTTGAGATTTTTTTTAAAAAAAAAATCACTACAATAATTTGAGACCGGGAAAGTATTATTAATGTGATAAGCTGGCAGATCGATCACAATTCACAAGTGTGACAGTTTGGAAATTTACTCTCCTAAGGCCTCATTAGTTTTTGAAAGCTAAAGTTTTAACACATATATTTTATTTATTTATTTTCTATTACAAATTTTTTTTAATAAACAAAATAATATTTTATATTACTTAATATGCATCGTTACTGTCAGAATATTGCATCCGTTCCGATGCCTCCTATTCATTCTTCTTTATTTCATCATTTTGTTGTGTTGTTCTGTTCATAGGTGGGAGTTATTTACAAAAAAAAATAAAAAAAGAGGCAGGAGTTATTCCATAGATACTATGGTGCTAATTACAATTATCCAACTTAGTAAATGACCCATTTAGCCTAACAAGAAAAAAATCCTACTTTTCTAAATACTTAGCTAGCGTTTGGCCATAGATTTTCAAATATTCTTGGCAAATATTATTTGGGTGAAATTTCACCATATGTTTGGCCACAGTATTTGGGAAAATATATTTTTTCACTTTTTTAGAAAAATATGATTTATACCCATAAGATTTAAAAACTATCAAAACTAACCATAAATTTGTATTACAAGTCAATTAGATCTTCGTTGCAACAAATAACAAGTAGTGTCCATGACACTAAAGCAATGTGATGGTTTGGAGTGAGTGCAACAAGCATCATTCCATACATCGTGAAGTAGACAAAGCACATGACTTTGTTATCCTGAGCCAATTTTTCATCATTTTCATCAACAACCATATCATCACTTTCATATTCACTGAATATTTCATTACTACTTTGGTGTTCACGTAAAAAATTATGTAAGACAACGCAAACAACTACTATAGAGGATGTTTTTGTAAAAGATAAAAATTTGGTGTAAAATTTCAATTTTTAAAAGATCCCAAATAATGAGATTTGGCCCAAATACTAAAAAAAACTAATATTTGGGAATTTGGGATATTTGTCAAAAATATTTGCCAAATAATAATAAATTTTATGGACAAACACTATTTGCCAAATTTTCCCCCAAATATTACTTGGGAAATCTATGGCCAAACGGTAGAGCCCGTTTGGATTTGCTTAAAAAATCCTACTTTTTCAAATACTCCCTCCGTTTCATAAAGAATGGTCTAGTTTGACTTGATACGGAGTTTAAGAAAATAAAGAAGACTTTTGAATCTTGTGGTCCTAAATTAAAGTTATGTCAAATGTACAAAATTGCCCTTTAATCTTGTGGCCTTAAACATGCCACGTGGAAAGTTGAAATTAAAATGTTACCAAAAAAAGAAAGAGATAATTCTTTTTGAAACAGACTAAAAAGGAAAGGAGATCATTCTTTTTTTTTAAAAAACGGAGGAAGTAGTAGTTTTTCGGTCAAAAATAAAAAAGTCAAATTTAAATGACTTTTAATTCAAAAAATAAAAAATAGGGTGTTTTTGATTTTTGACAACAAAATTTGAAATCATTCTTTAAATACTCACGTGAATGTAAGATTTTATCGTGACTATAATATTGTCACTGCATAATAGAAGCTACAACCACCAACACTGATCCCTACCACATATTTATTGTTGTCAATTATTACCAACGCCGCTAGCTACTTTCGCAAAACCACCATTGCTATCCACTTTGACTACCAACCGCCTCCATGTAGTGTTGCCTACCACTGCACAACCACCACATCAAAAACCTCTACCGTCAGACACCACCTCTACTACTTAATCAAACAATAAAATCTCATTTAGCTATGAATTAACACGAATAATAAGAAATTTCAATAACTAGGAATTACCGATAAATTCATAACAGATGTCATATTTTCTAATAGTAAGACTTAAAAAAGATGTCCACGAAAAATAACAAATTTGATAGAAGAAAAATGTTTATTGTATACGTGCACAAATAAAAGGAGAAAATAAAAATGTCGTTGGAGATATCTGAGACAGCACCCCAAGTTGTTGCAAACAGGTGGGTCTGAAAAGCGAAATGCCTCGCTGGTATAAAGATCTCATTAGTTGTTCTTCTTCTTGTTGCTTTACTCTTTTTGGGAAGGGCTAGACATTTGTATGTGTAATTTCACGTGCAACTTGCTAACCAATTCTAATTTAATATTATAACTAGCTAATTATTGTGGCTCGATTGTCTGACAAATATTTGTGGAATAAGCACTCAATATTATGAAGATACCATAGCAAATTGCATTTCTATCACAAAAAAATTGACCCATCTTTACTCCTGTTGATCAAAGGTGATTCTTATGTATTCTCTTAATACTGTCGCTTATTACTCTGTATAACAATGTTGTTTGTGCGAATATTTTAATGAGATGTTACTATAAAAAACTCAATTTAAATAGAAAATAAGGTGAAGTCATAATTAAAACAGAAATACATTTATAACTGTAGAAAATTGAAAGAAAATCTTATCACACAAAGTCTTTTTTTTTTTGTTTCCCACTCCGGTCTCCGGTACCCACATTGGACCCCGACTAAATCCGGATTCGCACCGGAAAGTCCCATTGGAGGTAAAGCGCTCCCTAACAAAGGTGACTCCATACCCAAGACCTCTTGGTTAAGGATGAAGGAATACTTACCACTCCATCATAACCCTCGTTGGTTTATCACACAAAGTTTAGTAACACGTTGAGAGAATATCAATCAATCTACTCAACAGTGTAAGAACCCACACCTATTAAATCCAAAATGTCCAACTCTGCTCACCATTTGCCTTGCTTCTAGCGCAAGACTGGAATTACAAACACAAGACAAACCTAGTCCCTTATGAAACATCTGATAAAATTGGAACGATACAGAAAAAATTAGCATAGTCCTTGCGCAAAAGTTAAACATCGCACAAGTTGAGAACTGGTACAAACACAAGAGAAACCTAAGACTAGCCTTGTTGGGGTTCAGGGATGACTGGGAAATCAAAATAACACACACCATTTAGCCATTTTTTTACAAATAGTACTGATTAGCATGATCATGATCAGGACGCCGTGTAGATATGTTATTTCATTTTATCTTAACTAAGCATTTGTGCACTAGAGTTCATGGATGTATGAGGCTGGCATGCCCTAATAGAGCTTGAATTATAATTCATTGGCCCTGGCGATAACATTGCTGTTGAAAATCCAGAAATCATCGGCCTATTATTGACCGCGGCTTGCTCTAATGATTGAAGTTGCTTCTTTAAAAACTTAACATAATGGACAGCCTCATCTAACATTGAAGCAGTATCCATTTTAGTTCCTCCAGGGACTAGTCTTTGCAAAATCCTTATCCTTTCGCTTATTCGTTCCCTCCGATGCCTGGCTGCCACACTCTGTGGATCCTTCGATATCTTAACATTTTTCCTCTTGGGAGGTTTAACTGATTCGGGATCAATGTGAATCGGTTGCATCATCGCGATACGAAAAATCATCTCCCTCATAGCCTCCATAGAATTTCTCCTTTGTAAACATGAATAATCATTTCCATTACCATGAGCTGATGCAATAATTTCATCGATCGATGAAAGTATTGGCATCGCGGTGGGCTCTTCAATTAGATTGCCCATGAATGAGAAATTAGATGGAGGAGAAGTCATTAGGTAATTGGAGTTATGGAGTGGTGGTTGCAATGGTATCATTTCAATATTGCTGTTGGAGAATCCAAGTTCTAGTGAGTGAGCAATATTTTGTAAATCCATGATTTGTTTTGTAAGGTAAAAAGAAAAAAACAGGGGATATATAGAAATATTAGAATGAAAGATGGGCTAAAAGGGATTCAGGGGATACCACTATGAGAAGTGTTCCTTTTGAGCACAGCATGGAATTGTCAGTGCTATATGTGCATATATATGATAAGTTGTGACCTACTCCTATGTTTTTATATTACCTATATTCCAAAGAATACGCAATCATACAGACCACTCTGTTTATTTTTTTTAATTTATTTTTCGTTAAGATTTCACATAAGTAGCATTTCCATTTCCAGGTAATTTCACAAATTACAAAAGCTTGAGTCATAGCGTCAAGATGAAATAACGAGTAGATAATTTCTGTGTAAATATAAATAAAGGTGCATGAACCAAAAAGGGGCAGCCATGACTAAAGAGTTAAAACAGAGGTATGGTCCTGGGAATGAAAAACTAGATAGATTTGCCTTTAGAAAAATTAACTTGAAAAAACTCAAAGGGTAACCCCACAACACATGACATCTGTCAGAAGGATAACAAGTCTGGTTTCAGACGTGGGGTAGTCAAGAAAGATGAACTTACCTGTAAAGTAGGCCATCTTCCATTTCTACATTGAGCTACAGGCATGATGGATGTGGAGATTCGGTTTCGTAGCTCTTTACAAAAAAATATTTATATATAGATCTTTGTTTTTTACATGTAAAAGATCTCAAAAAAAATTATTTTTTATTTTTCTATTCAATTTGTACACAATATTAGCATAAGTTCGGTGAATTCTGTATTTTCTTACTTTAGATTATTTATTTGTATAAAAAAATTACGAATATAATAATTAAAACGAACTATGAATTTGATGATAAATTTACTTCGTCTCGAAGGATGAAAGGCATCCTGTTACACAACTGTTTTACTTGAATATAATGATGCTTCTATGGCACGCATCTCGATCTCGATTTAGGAAGTTTTTGAGAAGTAAACTTTAGTTGGACCGACCCTCTGCTCCTCTCAAGTTGAGAAAATGACCTGTTTTGGACCAAACATGGAAATTTAACTGCCTGGTAAAACAGATAGTCTGACTATATTTAACATCATGAAAATGCTACTCCAAACTCCGCTTACAAGTTACGGCTTTTCTGAAATATTCTGCTTGATCAGAACACCACACGAAGCAATGATTTTATACTACTCGAAAACTTGCGTGCTTATACAAAATTGCATTAGTTTAGCAATGATGGCAGATGCATTAATTATATGTATTAGTAATTCTTTGTTTGGTGTATTTTTTCATGCTATTTATTTATTGTGTATTGGTGAGTTTATTACTAATATCATGAATTTCTAGGTATTAGTAATGCAAATGATTTAATACATGCATTAATATGGTTAAAGACCCAATTACCCCTCAAATGTACTTTTACATCTTTTCCACCATAATTGTGAATGATACTTTTGTAAATAAATATTTGTATACTACTATTTTTAATACACTAAACCAAACAATGTATAAGAAATCATCTATGCATAACTAATACAAGTATAATTAATACATGCATTACTAATGCTTGCATTTACTAATACACTTTATTGGGTATTATTTTTATAAACTCTATCAAACGACCCCGTAGTATTAAGCTATCTTTTTAATAAAAAAGTCATTAAACTTTACCTGATATGTCTGGAAGTCACTATACGATTATTCGAATAAAAAGGTCACTCAACTATGTCTATAATCTATATTACATAAGTCATTAATTATAATCACACACAGATAGCTTGGATCTCACCAAAAGAAATGCTCAGAGGAATGAATGCAGGGAAGATGATCAGAAATCAGAATGGGGCCTACGCACTTTGTTTTGGATTCAGCAATACCTTATATTTTAGGGTAAATTATTCTATCAGATAACCTCGACAATTATATCAAAAAAAATCATTAATAACAATGTAGTCTCACACGCAGCGGCGTGAGAATAATATATTCGGTGTAGTATCACACGTAACGGTGTGAGAATAATATATTCAGTGTAGTCTCACACGCAGCAGAGTCTGAAAATTATCAACAAATTAACACAAAGCAACCCGATTTTCCTCGTAAGCTGATCAATTTGGAATTGGAAAAAGTCCCAACCCCATATTTGTTCTTGATTTTAGTATTTTATTGTTTCTTTTGTAAAGTACTCCCATCAAATTAGCCAATGAGCCCTATACCCTACCAATCTTTTATTATGTCATAGGAAAAAAAAGAGTCTATATATTCCAAATAATTGTACTGGGTAGGACGTATCCTCTATAAGATTTAAATATTTCTCATCAGCAATGTTAGATAATATATACAAATAGTAAGTAACATAAATAAAGTATTTTTCTGCAAGTGGTTCCAAAAGATAACTTACTTTTTCCGTTTATTTATTTTTCCCCTCCCAAAAGAAAACTTATTAAACATGTAGTCATCTGGATGAAATGAAGAATCCACAGCTGGTTTCAATATTACTAACAACAATTTTACGCTTTAATACGAAATAAATTGAGATCAACTATATAATCGTGTCAATAGCTCAAGAAATAAATAATAAAGGAAGGATGTCATATGCATGTATGTGATTAATCCAGAAGATTCGAAGGTGCTACGACAATATATATAATATGAAATTTGATATTTGTTGGATGGCACTGTCTGATGATTGATGATATTTATTTATTATATAAAGGAGGAGTATGGAGAGCGTCATGATCCCTTTAAACCGACAGTGGAGGAGTCACCTTTTACAAAAATTTGAAGGAAAAACAAGTCACTTTTTACAAATTATTATTCACTTTCACTTTGATTTAAGGTATATATAATCACTTAGTTTTACTAATGAGAGGTTAATTTGTTTTAGGAACCTTTCATTACGGTTAATGGACTATGTAATGTGTTAAGCTCCAAGTACAAAGTCTCGTTAAATTAGTGAATACAAATAGGGAATTGGTCCATTCAGAATGGGTTGAATTTTTTAAGTTCTGCTTTGAATTAATCGATTGGGTATTCAACTTTTTTTGTTCCGACTTTTAAGCTTTTAAAGCAAGCTTATTATGTAAGGCAATGATTGAAGCAAAATACATCCTTTTTACTGCCAACCAAAAAATTATATGGTTTTCATACCCATTGTCATATTTAGGAGTAACGAAATTTATGTATAACAGGTAGGTAGGGTATACTGGACCTTTAAGACTTATTAGTAATTGACATATGGATAGATGTGAAAATTTTGGACTTGCGAATATCTAAAAATTTAAATTACCAAATCTGATATCCAAACTTTTAAAAATAAAATCCATAATCCAAAAATTTGAATCAAATGTCAAATTGCTCTCAAATCAAGGATCTCCCAACACTTTCAAAACCGGTTGGGTTCTTTCATAAGCTTCAGTTCTAAATCTAAAGTTAGTTAAAATTTCTCAGCCATGATATACCAATCAGCGCCCATGGCCTAACGGATAAGGCGCTTGACTTCTAATCAAGCGATTGTGGGTTCGAATCCCACTGGGCGTGAAATGTATTTTTGCATTTTAAAAATCCTTTCCTATTCTTTGTTTATTTATGGGAAAATTTTCAAAATATCAATATTTTAGCATTTAATAGGATCCCTTAGCCACATTTTTAATATTTATTAAAAGTGTCAATATTTTAATTTGTTATATATCTGATTTATGTATTTTCTTAATTTGTTTAATTTGAAAGAATACAATTATTTAATAACAGAAGAGAGAAAATCAAGGAAGAGAATATTTCAAAAAAAAAAGAAGGTAAATATCACTTAATTTTCTATTTGTATACTATTAAATCGTATTCATTCCAATATGTATACTATTTGTATTCATTCTAGTTTTCATGTTGTATTTTGTATAATGAAATTTGTATTTTTTTATTAGTTTGTATTCATTCCCATAGGTATGCCAATTGCCAAATGAATCTGTAGTTATTTAAGAAACATATTTGTATTCATATATTTTTTTTCTTCTTCAGAATCTTGCATCCTTTCTTAAGTCGTATTCATTCCATTATGTATTTTATTTGTATTTGTATTCATTCTAGTTTTTATGTAGTATTTTGTATAATAATATATAAAATACAAAAAACAGTATGATGAGAATGAAATATAAAACTAAAAAGGAATAAGTGAATATTTGTTGCAATCATTCTTAAATAAAATACATAACTAGTTGGCATACCTTTAGAATGAATACAAATTAGGAGCAAATACCAGTTACATAAACTATGCAACATGATTTTTGAATGAAAAAAAATATTAATAGCATACATACGGTTTTGAATACAAATTGAGAAAGGATACAAAATTTTGAAAAAAATTATAAAAAAAAACAAAATAAACTAATAGGAAGTTGTTCTTTCTATAAATAAAATACATATCTAGTTGACATACTTTTGGGATGAATTCAAATTAAGAACAAATACAAGATTCATAAACTATGCAACATGATTTTTTGAATGAATACAAATATTAATAGCATACATATTGATTCGAATATTAATTGAGAAATGATACAAAATTTTAAAAAAAATATAAATACAAAACAAACTAATAGGAAATTGTTCTTCCTCAACTTGGTCTTCAACAAATTTTTCTAAATCTTCAGCACCCAATTTTTATTTTTATTTTAATAATAGTGTATTTACATAATAGAGGGAAATCTCAAAAGATACTTGGTGACAATGTATTTACCTTTATCAGTTGTTGAAAAATATTTTGAAAGAATTGTGAGATTTGTTGAACAAATTGGAGGAAAATAGAAAAGGTGATTTTCTTAGACAAGGAAAGGAGAGAACAATGGTGAAAAACTCAAGAGAGAGAAAGGAGAAATTTGGGGTAAAAACCTAGAAAGATGGGAAATGGGTAATGAAAGTTTTTTTTCTTCTTTTTCACGGATAGGGGAGTAAAATTAGTCCAATGAGGCTTGATTTGAGAAATAAAAGGAAAGAAAATTAATTATATTAGGATACATTTTATTTGCTAAAATATTGACATTTTCAATAATTATTTTAAAGTGTAGATATTTTTAATAATTATGTTAGGAAATTTGACTAGTTTGCTAATTTTCCCTTTATTATTGGGCCTATTCTATGTTTATTGGGCCTAGTACTAAGCAATTGGGCTGAAAGCAAGGCTATGTTAATATCGTCTAAAAGGACTAATTACTGAAACAGATTCTAAACTTGTAACTTAATTCCTATGAAAATGAGGAAACTATAACTCCACGGAGAATGCTACAAGCTGTGGAGGAACTTAAGGAGATTGTGAATGAAAAAAAAAACTAGTGTTACTGTGACATTGTTTCAAATAATCTGAGAATTTTTTCGATGATCCATCGCTAAATATAATCAGGAAGGAGTGAATGAGAGTTGACATCACATCTAAAGACAACAGAAATTAGTTTTGACCCACCTTGATTTAATGGTTTAAAAATGACTTGGGCTCTATTGAAAGTGATTGTATTTCAAGGTCCCTTAAATAGTTAATCAGCTGAGCTACTAAAATTACTCTACGTGCATAATCAAGTTTTGGGATTAACAATGCACTCATGTGTGTAAACTTTTTTGGAAAAATTACCTAACTACACAATCTTTCTTTTCATATTCTCTAAAATTCCCTACCATTTCAAAATATTACAAAAATCCCTATTTTCCTTTTCTTCTCTCCTTTTTCAGATACATAACTCACAGCCCTCTAACCCAAAGATTTTTGTTCCTATTTTCACGCCTGAAATCACTCCCACAGATCAGCAATTGTCTTCATCACTCCATTTTTGAATTTCAAATTTATTCTCTCTCTACTTTATCGATTTCTAGTTCCTAAAGAGATAGAACTATTTCTTCATCAATTTTTATTCTAGTTCTTGAATTATCGTTTAAAAAAATATTTTTTTTAGCTTTTTCATCTACAATTTTCTGATATCGTTGTTGAGTAGTGTTTATCCAGCTCAATATAAATGTACTTGATACATAAACACTACCTAATGTATCATTTATATATATCGAGTTCTACAATGTATCTTCAATCATATTCAAGTTTAAAAGGCTATATAGACAGTACCAAATCAGTTGTGTGTTATGTATCTACAATCTTTCATGTCTGCTCAGTCTTGTCCAACTTAGAAGGCTATGTATATGTATATATTATCCAAAAATAATCTTGATACATAAATCATAATGTTCTATAAGTAGAGCACTATGTATCAGTTCCAATAATAGGTATATGATACATAACAGTGGCAATGTTGACTACTTTATTATGTATCAAATTATGATATTTATCTTTTTAACCCTTATATTTCAATTTTTATGATTTACTGTGCAGCGCATTGATGTAATTTTCTACTACCTCTGGAAGAAGTAAAAACTTCAGATTGGCAACCAATACAGATACATATTAATGGTTAATGTGTATCACACGTATTTGATATACATTAATATTAGACCATGATACATTAATACAAGAGTAACTTACATAAATGACTACATTTATAGGGTTATTGAAGTTCAATAGCTATAAGTATGTTATTTACTAAAAATGACTACATTTTATATGAATATCTAGCTGTATTTGTGTATTTTTTTTTAATTATACAGTGATACAATTAGAATTATAGTGAATTAAATAAGGTGATTTATGGTACTATAATTGAATCCCTTTAATTATGTCCTGAAATTCTCAACTTCCCATTATTACATTAACAACTAATGATTACATAGTCAATGTGTATACTCTTGGATTCCAATTAGTTTTAAAACAAATTGGATACATCGTACACAAATTTTCATTGTCGCTATTGTTCTTGTTCAAGCATAAAGGTATTTCACATAAATTTCTTTAGTTAAATTGATTTATTGTAATTGTGAATGAATCTTGTTTGTTTCGATTTCAAATACGCGAACTCCATGACAAGCATAACTGTATCCTAAGTTTGCTCATTACAATTGTGTTGATATATCAATACAATTGGACAATCTAGAAAAAAATAACAATGAACTATACTACAATATGATTATCCAAATGTATATGTATTTCACTCTATAAAAAAAATAGATGTGTTGTATACGTATACATTCAAATCTATGTAATATATTTATGTATCCAAATGCACTTGTATTTCCAATTGGACAATCCATGAAAAAATAACAAGTATTCAAATGTATATGTATTCCACTGTGTTCAACATTCAAATACAATTATATGTGTGTAATCAAGAGAAGAAAATGTATTCACGTATTTGATTAACTAGTCAATGCATATGCTCTTGGATTCCAATTTTTTTTTTTAAAGTTGGATACATCGTACACAAATTTTCATTGTTGATGTTGTTCTTGTTCAATCGTAAAGGTATTTCACATAAATTTCTTTAGTTAAATTGATTTATTGTAATTGTGAATGAATCTTGTTTGTTTCGATTTCAAATACGCGAACTCCGTGACAAGCATAACTGTATCCCTAAGATTGCTCAATACAATTGGACAATCTAGAAAAAAATGACAATGAACTATACTACAATATAATTATCCAAATGTATATGTATTTCACTCTATAAAAAATAGATGTGTTGTATACGTATACATTCAAATATATGTAATGTATTTATGTATCCAAATGCACTTGTATTTCCAATTGGACAATCCATAAAAAATAACAAGTATTCAAATGTATATGTATTCCACTGTGTTCAACATTCAAATATAATTATATGTGTGTAATCAAGAGAAGGAAAAGTATTCACGTATTACCTCATTTGTATCAAAGTGAATTTTAACATAATTAAATTGTATATTTGAATGCTGGTAAAAATAACTTCTTCAAACAAAACCTTATGAAAACCGAGTAAACATATATATGTATACAAATATAAACTTCATATAAACGGAAAAAAAATGCAATTACAAAATACCCAATGAAGATGAATCACAAAAATCGTTCCTACAATCATGCAAAGGATTTGGAATTAGAAGGAAATTGGGGAGGGGGGGGAATATTGAATAAGGTAAGTATGGGGAACATAGCACCATAAAACGTGCATATTGTATTTATTAGGTGTGTAGTGATATCTTTCCTATTTAATAATTATTTAAATACATATAATTTTTTTTTAAAAAGCTGACAATTCATGGTTAATTAAGTTTGCTAATTAATATGTAAGTATATCCATATAGCTTAAAAAAATAAAATGTAGCTATATAAATTAAACATAAATTGATGTTTGCTATATTCTGTAGTTTTTCCTTAATAAAAATTACTTCTAAATATCCATTCTTTTGGCAACTAAAATTGTATTTGATATTGAATAACTAACACACACTAATATATCAATCTAAAATCAACTAGCAAATACATTACAATAACCAATGATACAAGTACTCACAAAAAATCGATTATACAACATCTCGAGATCACAAATCAAAAAATCAACTACACAACATCTCTCCGTAAAGACATAAGGTTCATGATGAGCTTTGAGTAAATAATCAGTACCCCGCTTAACAGCATTCATAGCATGGCTAAGTTCACCACTAGCAGCCATTTGTCTACCATATTCCAAAATACTCCATGACAACATGCCATGGGCAAACCAAATTTCACATTATCACCGGCATCATAATAACCTCCAACCAAATCAATCTGCAAAAAAAATCAAAACTCAAATTCATCACAAACTATTTACAATTAAAATATTGCTAATTAATTTTATAACATACCCCACTAGCTTTTCCATCTTTAAGTCAAGAATTACCCCTCCATTGAACTCTCTGGTTATTAGGAAGATACCCAGAACTCTGAACTTCGTAAAACAGAAATTTTTTACTCAAAACTTCACCATAAGTTTGCCCAGCTAATGCTACTTGAAGAACAAGAATAATCACAAAACTGAAAGGATTTTTAATGAACTGAGAGTAGAGTTTAGAATCTCAAAAAAAATTCGACAATTTTAAATAAAAATTGAGAGGATCCTCAAACAATTGTATAGGAATAAAACAACACTCGTCTCTGTAATGTATCAAATCTTCAGATTTTCCTCAACTCATCGATCTCCAAGCTACAATGATTGATTCAACTCATCTCTCTTTCTCAGATTCTTGAATCTCTCAATAAAATTGAGATATTCATGATGTATCTGTTGGGAAAAATCGAGTAATTTATCCCACAAAAGCAACAAAATAAAAAACACCCGACAAATAATATTGAATACTAAAAAGAACACCAGAATTTTGTTAACGGAGTTCAGCTAATTTAGCTTAATCTCCAAGCACCGCCCAATTGGACT